>SJYW01055861.1:490220-516131 GCA_006410735.1 Raphicerus campestris | reverse complement strand
TTCTCCAAGGGATCTTCCCCACCCAGGAATCAAACCCTCATCTCCTGCATTGGCAGGTGAATTCTTTACCACTGAGCCACCTGGGAAGCTCCTGTTGGAGAGTGCCTCCCAGTATATTCAATACACGTGTTTCTTCAGTTTCCACTCTGTTTGCGAGCAAGCTCTGAAAGCTTCAGAGAAGAATCCTTGCTCTAAACAAACTGTTGTCTGAGGAGTGTTTGCAGGGGCTGGGGCATTAAGCAAGAGCAGACATGGCTAAAGTGACCGACGGGAGGCGTGCATTAGGGGTGACGGTGGCTCCAAATGGAGTGACCGCCCACTGAGGACCGGTGGCCAGGCCTGGGGCCTCCCCTTCCTGCAGCCTTCTCTGGCTCCATCTCATCTGGCTGACTCATTCATAGTTTTTCTATCGTTTGAATTGTTGCATGTTTTGGTCATCGTGGGGGAAGGGAGGTGATGTGTTTTAGGTGCTTATTTTGTTTCAAAAAACTAATCCTTCTCATGTTTCTTTTTTTTACATACAGATAAGGACAGGAGGAAAATGGCTCATAATTTCCTGGCCCAGGCTAGCCTCTTTGGCATAAATAAATAAATGGAATCCAAGTATACTGGTTGGAAAATTCACACGGAACAGAAAAGAAACAAAATGGAAAGTAGAGTCCTCTCTCTTCCCACCCTCCAGTTCCTGACCCCAGAGTTACCCACCATCAATCGTTTCTTGTTCACCCAAGATGTTTTCTCTATGGTTTTGTTGTTGCCGTTCAGTCACTAAGTTGTATCCGCATCTGACTCTTCACGACTGCAGCATGCCAGGCTCCTCTGTCCTCCACTACCTCCCGGAGTTTGCTCGAATGCATGTCTTTCCCCTGTGGACACACCATCATACACCTCCCGCTAGTCTCCTTCTGCTCCCATAGCCACTCCATCCCTCAGCCCAGCACATACACATGCTGTTAGAGTATATATACAGAGGGAGCCATAGGATACGGAGACTTTGCACCAGGGGCCTCTTTCTAAAGTAAAGGACTTTGGGAAAGAGGGGGAGGCTCCTGCAGGCTCCAAAGGCTCAGAGCTTTGTGATTTCAGCGGGGAGGAATGGCCGAAGGGTGCACAGCCAACAGAGGGGGGAAATGGAGCAAACTTTGGACAATCGTGCTAGGAAATAAGCCAGACTGCGGTGAGGTCATGCATGTGCTCCGTGGTGTGGTTCATTAAAGTTACAAGACCCTTGGGACTCAAGGGGGGTGGGGTGGGGCCTGCCCANGCCCAGGCTAGCCTCTTTGGCATAAATAAATAAATGGAATCCAAGTATACTGGTTGGAAAATTCACACGGAACAGAAAAGAAACAAAATGGAAAGTAGAGTCCTCTTTCTTCCCACCCTCCAGTTCCTGACCCCAGAGTTACCCACCATCAATCGTTTCTTGTTCACCCAAGATGTTTTCTCTATGGTTTTGTTGTTGCCGTTCAGTCACTAAGTTGTATCCGCATCTGACTCTTCACGACTGCAGCATGCCAGGCTCCTCTGTCCTCCACTACCTCCCGGAGTTTGCTCGAATGCATGTCTTTCCCCTGTGGACACACCATCATACACCTCCCGCTAGTCTCCTTCTGCTCCCATAGCCACTCCATCCCTCAGCCCAGCACATACACATGCTGTTAGAGTATATATACAGAGGGAGCCATAGGATACGGAGACTTTGCACCAGGGGCCTCTTTCTAAAGTAAAGGACTTTGGGAAAGAGGGGGAGGCTCCTGCAGGCTCCAAAGGCTTAGAGCTTTGTGATTTCAGCGGGGAGGAATGGCCGAAGGGTGCACAGCCAACAGAGGGGGGAAATGGAGCAAACTTTGGACAATCGTGCTAGGAAATAAGCCAGACTGCGGTGAGGTCATGCATGTGCTCCGTGGTGTGGTTCATTAAAGTTACAAGACCCTTGGGACTCAAGGGGGGTGGGGTGGGGCCTGCCCACGCAGGGAGAGGTGGAGTCCAGAGGAACCTGGCTTTTGTGGTCAGACTGTTTCTCTGTCGTGAGTCTGAAAGTGTTGAAGAGGGGGAAGGAAAGCCCACGTCCAGCTGCATTCAGGATGAACCCCAACTTCACAGTTCCTCATTCCCTTTGTTGTGGGAGGAGGCACGCCTTCAGTTTTGGCCTCTGTCCTTAACTAACAGTGCAGCTTTTTGGAGTTATTTCCACTCTCTGGACCTTAGTTTTCTTAGACCCAGATGATCTCTGAGACCATTTCCAGCAAAGACGGTGGGATATAGAGTCAGAAGATGAAGGCCAGCTCGTTCAGTCTTGTGTGTCTCAGTTTCCTTAGCTACAAAATGAGATTAACCATTCCCACTTCCTAGGGTGGATGTGATGATCCTAAGGGGAGAAAGTACTTTGCTAACTGGAAGGTGCTGAGCAAACATTACTGGGCTTGGAGAATGATAGAGGCCAGGACTTGGCTGACCTTCTCTTACCGGCCTCCCAGGTTACTCCCAGAGTGGAACAACCACAATGACTAAGACATCAATTTTTCTTTTCTTTTAAAAGCGACCTTATTGCGGGATGCTTTGCATAAATCACACCCAACCCGAGAATACAGGTCAATGGGTTCTGACAAATGAATATACCCTGGTAAGCACTGGCTCAGTCAAGTTCCAGAACACTTTCTTCACCTGAAAACATCCGTGCCCTTTGCAGTCAGTTCCACTTCTGGCTCCAGGCTTTCTCTTTTGCCTGATCTGAAGTTTCACGTAGTCTCTAGAGTCTGGTTTTCTCCCTTCAGTGTGGGGTGTATGTTATGTGTATCAGCAGTGTGCTTCTCCTGTATGGGTACCCTGTGATGTCAGCTAACAATGCAACATGCAGACCGAACAGTGTTCCCCTCCTCTGTTCTCCTGGGAGCTGTAGGCCTTTTAGTGATTAGGCCTTCCCAGAGGGATTCCTGTCCCTCCTCTCAGGTGAAGGGAACCCAAGTGATCTGGTTCTGTTCTCATTCTGCAATCAGGAAAGGAAGTCTGCGTGTCCCTACAGCCTTGGACTTGTGTGCCCTGGCTTCTGTCTTACAGCCCAACCTTAATGCCATCCTGTTGAAGTTGTTCCCTGCATACCAGCTCATCTGGCTCCCTGGGGACATTGGCATTCGGTGAGATCCACCCAGCCTGGGTCAAGGCCTTGGACATCCATAATGCTCTGGATAACATACAGTTTAACCACGAAGGGAACCCAGTAAGCTGCCAGCGACCACTGTGACAGCATCAGTACAAATTGGTTTATCAGATTAGGATCAGGTCCCAAGCAAGGGCCAGTGCGATGGGACCAAAGCAGCTTTTGTTTTGGCTGCATGGGCTGGCCTGCGCTTGTCGGCAGCCGGATCCGCAGACTGTGTGGGCAGTAGGAAAGGGAACAAGCAGCCCTCTCTGTGTGGCATTCGGGCAGATTCTGTGCACCTTTGATTACCAGGCTAGTTCGGCTCTTCCCTTTGCTTGTGTCTGGGCTCTTCCCCATCTGTTCTCTGATCCTGCTTTACCGTCAGGTAACAGGGGCAGGATAATCATCATTACCATTTATTACAGCACCTACGCATGCTGCCAGGGCATTTCACATACATTATTTCATTTACTTCTCACACTAATTCTTTGAGGAAGGTATTATTAGTTCCATTTTATAGATGCAAAAACCCGAGGCGCTGAGATTTAAGTTACTTGTTTAAAATCACTCAGTTGCAGAGCTAGGGTCTGAACCTAGGTCTGCCTGACTCTGGGGCCCGTGGCCTCTACTCAGGGTTTCCAGAAGCAAAGAAAGTAGGGGACCTCTAAATTGTTTTACTTTCCTCCATCCCCCACTCCACCCCTGAGAACACCACGGATTAGGTCCGCCTGTTGCCAGCTTCATACAGTGGAACCATCTGATATGTATTCTTTGGTGTCTGAGTTCTTTCATTTCCTCTGCTGTTTGTGAGATTTCTTCATGCGGTTGTGTGCTGGCTCATTCCTCTTGCTGTGTGGTATTCATGTATCAAGAACATCTTATTTTTGAAGACCTCTTGGCTTGTGGTTAAAGTACTACACTTGAATACTGGGCAACTCCCAGTGTTTATCCGGCTTGTCTGGGTGTCTCAGAGAGAGGCTTAATCTGCCCAGAAGGTACTTCCGCTTACGAAGGAGAAGTTTTACTAGCCTCATGGATCCTTAATTGATTAAATACATGCAGAGGTGGTCCGTGAGCAATACCACTGACCCAGTCACCCCCCTCTGCCTCCTACCCACCCCTGGCCCCTCCCTTCTTCCTTGTCATGTTGCCAAGAGGAAAACACCCGATGTTGTTTAAGGAGCTGCAGCTCTTTGTACCAGAAGTAGGACTGTTTCGAGATAAAGGCAGTTTGAAGTTTTCTCTGGGATGCCAGGAGCACAGCTGTCTACTAGAAAGTTCTAATATTGTTGCGTCATAGTCCTGTGCTGTGCAGCTCAGTCCCTTCAGTCATTGTCCAGCTCTTTCTGACCTTATGGTCTGTAGCCCGCTGGGCTCCTCTGTCCATGGGATTCTCCAGGCAAAAATACTGGAGTGGGTTGCTAAGCCCTCCTCCAGAGGATCTTCCTGGCCCAGGGATCAAAGCCCGGTCTCTTGTGTCTCCTGCACCAGCAGGCGGATTCTTTACCATTGAGCCACCAGGGAAACCCTTATAGTCATGTGATCTTGGGCAAATTGTCTAGCTTTCCTGAGCCTCAACTTTCTCATCTACAAAATGGAAGAAATGGTGATCATGATGTTGGTTCTACACAGCTGCTGCTTCTGCTGCTAAGTTGCTTGAGTTGTGTCCGACTCTGTGCAACCCCATAGATGGCAGCCCACTAGGCTCCCCCATCCCTGGGATTCTCCAGGCAAGAACACTGGAGTGGGATGCCATTTCCTNTAACTTTCCTTCCAAGGAATAAGCATCTTTTAATTTCATGGCTGCAGTCACCATCTGCGGTGATTTTGGAGCCCCCCCAAAATAAAGTCTTCACTGTTTCCCCTGTTTCCCCATCTATCTCCCATGAAGTGATGAGATCAGATGCCATGATCTTAGTTTTCTGAATCTGAGTTTTAAATCAACTTTTTCATCTCCTCTTTCACTTTCATCAAGAGGCTCTTTAGATCTTTTCTCTCTGCCATACGGATGGTGTTATGTGCATATCTGAGGTTATTGATATTTCTCCCAGCAATCTTGATTCCAGCTTGTGCTTCTTCCAGCCCCGGATTTCTCATGATGTACTCTGCATGTAAGTTAAATAAGCAGGGTGACAATATAAATAAGCAGAAGCAGCCTTGACATACTCCTTACCCTATTTGGAACCAGTCTGTTATTCCAGGTGCAGTTCTAACTGTTGTTTCCTGACCTGCATATAGGTTTCTCAAGAGGCAGGTCAGGTGGTCTGGTATTCCCATCTCTTGAAGAATTGTCCACGGTTTGTTGTGATCTACACAGTCAAAGGCTTTGGCATAGTCAATAAAGCAGAAATAGATGTTTTTCTGGAATTCTGTTGCTTTTCCCATGATTCAGTGGATGCTGGCAATTTTATCTCTGGTTCCTATGCCTTTTCTAAATTCAGCTTGAACACCTGGAAGTGCATGGTTCATGTACTGTTGAAACCTGGCTTGGAGAATTTTGAGCATTACTTTACTAGCATGTGAGATGAGTGCAATTGTGCAGTAGTTTGAGCATTCTTTGGCATTGCCTTTCTTTGGGATTGGAATGAAAACTGACCTTTTCCAGTCCTATGGCCACTGCTGAGTTTTCCAAATTTGCTGGCATATTTAGTGGAGCACTTTCACAACATCATCTTTTAGGATTTGAAATAGCTCCACTGGAATTCCATCACCTCCACTAGCTTTGTTCGTAGTGATGCTTCCTAAGGCCCACTTGACTTTGCATTCCAGGATGTCTGGCTCTAGGTGAGTGATCACCCTATTGTGATTATCTGGGTCATGAAGATCTTTTTTGTATAGTTCTTCTGTGTATTCTTGCTACCTCTTCTTAATATCTTCTGCTTCTGGTAGGTTCATACCATGTCTATCGTTTATCGAGCCTATGTAATGTGTGTGTTAAGTTGCTTCATATGTCTGACTCTCTGCAACTCCACGGACTGCAACCTGCCAGGCTCCTGTATTCATGGGATTCTCCAGTCAAGAATACTGGAGTGGGTTGCCATTTCGTTCTCCAGGGTATCTTCCTGACCTAGATTCAAGCCTGCATCTCTTACACCTCCTGCATTTGCAGGCAAGTTCTTTACCATTAGCTCCACTTGGATTGTAAAGAAGGTTGAGTGCCAAAGAGTTGATGCTTTTGAACTGTGCTGTTGCAGAAGACTCTTGCAAGTCCCTTGGACTGTAAGGAGATCAAAGCAGTCAATCCAAAGGAAATCAACCTGGAATATTCATTGTAAGGACTGATGCTGAAGTTCCAATACTTCGGCCACCTGATGCAAAGAACTGACTCACCTGAAAAGCCCCTGATGCTGGGAAAGATTGAAGGCAGGAGGAGAAGGGGACAACAGAGGATGAGATGGTTGGATGGCATCACTGACTAAATGGTCATGAATTTGAATGAGTTCTAGGAGATGTTGAAGGACAAGGAGGCCTGGCGTGCTGCAGTCCATGGGGTCACAAAGGGTTGGACATGACTGAGTGATAGAACAACAATAACAAACACAACCTGGGAAGATGGAGTAGGTAATGAAGCCTCCATAAAAACCCAAAAGGTCGAGTCTGGAGAGCTGAGCTGGTGAACACTTGGAGATTCTGGGAGAGTGGTGCCTGGAGAGGTAATGGAAATGCTGATTTCTGTTCCTGAATTGTATCTTTTTTATAATAAACCAGGAAACTAATTAATAAAGTATTTCCTCTAGTCTCTGAGCAAGTTAATCCAACCTGAGGAGGAGGTTATGGAAGACTCTGCAAGTCTATAGACTTGCTACAGGTGTTTGAAGTTGGGGGTGGGGTGGCGGGTGCGGTCTGGAGGGAATGAGCCCTTACCCTGTGGAATCTGATGCTGGCCCTGGCTAGATAGTGTCCACATTCACCTGAATTGTGGGACATTCAGCCAGAGTTGAGGAGTCGCTTGGTGGTGTGGGAAAAAACACATAGGAATTGGGTGCAGAACCGTAGCTGGACCAGGAGTCATTAACTGGGATTTTGTTTGGCTGAGTGGGGTATGCTAGCGGGAGAAACCAAAAAACGGGACTGGCGGTGGCAAGCGGAACCAGAGAAGCCTTGGGAAAAGGTGGCTTGAGAGAGAACAAAAGCGCAAGCAGAGATGTGGCAGGCACCTTCTGTTACCCTCCTGCGCCAGTCCCAGCAAGGTTTCTCTTCTCTGGTGTCTCTTGAGGTGATAAAATGAGGCCAAGTTTGGTTCTGAAGCAAAGGAAAGTTTAGTTTCCGATCAAAGATGGAAAGATGTGAGTTCTGCTTTAGAGTACACATGCTCCCCTTACAGGCTACTGGGTGGGGCTGCTTTATATGGGTTTCCTCAGTGGGGAAGGGAAGGGAAGGAAGCAGGCAGAGTTCTTCTCCGTCCAGTGTAATGGTACTGCTCAGGGCTCCAGATGTCAGTGCCACGAGCAGCCTCTCTGCACACGGGCCCCAGCAGCCATCTTGGGTTGCAGTGCCAGGAGCAGACTGCAGACGGGCCCCAACCGTCATCTTGGACTTTGAAACCACCTAGCTGAGGTATTGGCATAGCCATTCCAGAGGACGAACTCTGGTCTGAAGACCTCTGCACTTGGGCCCCTGTGAGCACGTGAAACCAGACTAAGCACAAAGGGGGAAAAAAGATTAGGTTTTATCTTATTACCCAGAGTCTATTTATTTCCCCTGGAAATTGTTAATGGGCTGAGCCAGTGACTCTTCTGGGGCAGAACGCTGCTTTAAAACGGCCCAGATATTTCAAGGGGGCATTTGGGAGGCTGTGCAGTGAGCTGTGGTGGGGACTGCAGCCGCCTCGTCTGTCTCCTCAGAGAGGCTCTGTGGAAGTAAAGTTGTCTTATGGGGCTTTGGATTCAGACCTCAGTTTTCTCAGAGGAGAGGGTGCCAAGGGCAGGTACCCAGGAGCAGACCTGCCTTTTGTTTGCTCTGCTGCCAGGATCCTGGTAGGAGAATGAAGTGAGTGGATATTGCAGCCGCATGCTGGTATTTTCGCTAACGTATCCTGTTCCTGCTTCTGCTCTGCTGTGAGGCCGTGGCTTTACGTCCCTCAGCCATCCAGCTGGGCTGAAAACAAACGTTAAGTAAGTCTTCCTGCTCCTTTGTCCTCCAGCTTGCTCCCTCGGGCTGGGTTCTCTGCAGTCTCCCTATAAGTCTGGCCTTCTGCCTAAAGCAGGGATCTGTCCTGAGAGGCACCACAGTTTACTCAGTCCTTCACTTGTCTTTTGCTTCCTGGTAAGGATTTGTTTTTGTTCCTTCTTCTTTCGTCACCTTTCCAGATTGAAATATATACCTCACTGTCATTTTGCAGTTCTCAAAATTAGAAAGCCAATAGGAAAATAGGAAAATGGCACTAACCTGTTATTATTGTAATTATCATTCTCTTGAAGAAGCATCTAATTGTATTAACTGGCCTGTGGTGACAATAGTGAACAGGCACAGTTTTCATACAGAAATGCCCTTGGGGCTTCCCTGGTGGCTCAGATGGTAAAGAATCTGCCTGCAATGAGGGAGATCGGGATTTGATCCCTGGGTTGGGAAGATCCCTTGGAGAAGGGAATGGCTACCCAATCCAGGATTATTGCCTAGAGAAGGCCATGGACAGAGGAGACTGGTGGGCTGCAGTCCATGGGGTTGCAAACAGTCAGACATGACTGAGCGACTTTCACTTTTTTCTTAGAGCATTGAGGGCTTGATACCAAGAACCATGGACACTCATATACAATGAAGTGAAGTGAAGTGAAGTGAAGTCGCTCAGTCATGTCCGACTCTTTGTGACTCCATGGACTGTAGCCTACCAGGCTTCTCTGTCCATGGGATTCTCCAGGCAAGAATACTGGAGTGGGTTACCATTTCCTTCTCCAATGGAAGTGACCAAATGTCCTAATTTTGAGGGGTTGATCATGACTTCTGTCTTCTACTCTGAGACTCTAGGTCTGTCTCTTGAGCTGTCTTGGCTTCAAGCGGGGATAATGAGATCTGATCTGAAGTCAGGGGCTTCCCATTTGGCACTAGTGGTAAAGAACCCACCTGCCAATGCAGGAGACATAAGAGACCAATATTTGATCCCTCGGCCAGGAAGATCCCCTGGAAGAGGGCATGGAAACCCACTCTGGTACTCTTTGCCTGAAGAATCTCATGGACAGCGGAGACGGGCAGGCTGCAGTCCATGGGGTCATAAAAAGTCAGACACAACTGAAGCAACTCAGCATGCATGTACCTGATGTCAGCAGCAGGACCAAGTGATCGCTGAAGGCCCCTCAGAGCCATTTAGATTGTGAGGTGCTATGGGAATAAATACCACTCTAACACTTTTGGAGTACTAAATTCCACAATTCTATGAATATTCTTTATTCAAAGGTCCCCAGAACAAAGTAAAAGTCCAGCAGAATTTCAGAATTCCCACTCTCCAAGGAAGCCTTACGAGATAAGAAAACAGTGTTAAAGAAATGAGATAATATATCCGAATGTTATTGTTGTTTAGTCACTCAGTCGTGTCTGACTCTTTGCGAACTGTAGCCCACCATGCATCTCTGTGCATGGGATTTCCCAGGCAAGAATACTGGAGAGGGTTGTCATTTTCTCTTCCAGGGGTTTTTTCCAACCCAGGGATCCAGCCCTCATCTCCTGCATTGCCGGGTGGGTTCTTTACCACTGAGCCATCAGAGAAGCGCCTACATCAGAATACAGATCTCTAAGTGTGCATCACTGCGTTGGACAGTTGCAGTGGGGGCTTCATAGCTCTTTCTCCAGGTGACCCTGGGACAGAAGTCTTATATGAACCAGGACTGTGCTGAACACTTCATATATGTTGCCATTTAATGTTTCAATGAAACTTGCGTGGTGTGCACATTTAGAAACGAGGAAGCTGAAATCCAGGAAATTAACTAACAAGTTAAGTAATGGTAAAGATGACCTTCAAACTCAGTTGGTCTGACACCAGTGCTCACACTCTAAATCACATTTAATGCTTGTCTCTCTGTGTAGACACCAGGAATCTTATTTATGAGAAGAGTCTGTTCATGATGGCTAGGTTCCGGGAACTAGTGCATAAAAAATTAAGAATCCGTAAAGAATGTCACCTAACTGGATGCTTGGAGGGCAGAGGGGTTTGGAGAGGGTGGAGGTGTGAGCTCTCGTAGCACTCTGGTCTTGCCATCAGGAAAGCTTTCTCAGGTGTTCTGGTCCTGAGCTGTCTGTTTAAAGCATGTCTAAGGTTGAAATTAAGAGTGTGCTCCTTGGAGGCAGGACCATTCCCCTGGGAACTGCAGGGTGTGGTGGTGAGGTGAGGACACGGGCAGACAGAGCAGCGGCCGGATGGATGGCAGCAGCAGGGAGCCTGACAGCTGTGGGGGCAGAACCCTGCACAGCTGTCTGGGGGTGTAGAGGCCCACAGGGCCGGGTGCGGAGATCCTCAGAGCAGGCTGGCAGGGCACACAGAGCCTAGTGCCATTGCGATGTGTCATCTATGCTCCAGGTGGCTAGGACTTGGGGAAATGATTGTTACCCTGCATGCAGATGGATCTGTTATGTTTAGAACATCTTCCTCCCAATGGGCTGTCTAAGTGTACTCTTGTGCTGTAGCTGCCTTTTCACAAGGTGAATTCCAAGTTTTCTGTTGTGTTTAGGATGTACAGTGAGCCCAGTGAACTTCAGAGAGGGGCCCCTTTGTGCTGACCGTAACCACCAAACATTATGACATAGTCATGTGGCACTGGAGGGGCTGATGTTGAGGCTGAAACTCCAGTACTTTGGCTGCCTGATGCGAAGCACTGACTCTTTTGAAAAGACCTTTATGTTGGGAAAGATGGAAGGCGGGAGGAGAAGGGGATGACAGAGGATGAGATGGTTGGATGGCATCACTGACTCAATGCACATGAGGTTGAGTAAATTCTGGGAGTTGGTGATGAACTGGGAGGCCTGGCATGCTGCAGTCCATGGGGTCACAGAGTCGGATATGACTGAGCAACTGAACTGTGGGATCAGGTACGCATTTTCTTTCTCAGAGGACATTGAGTCCTTGACCTTCTGGTGATGGCAGAAGGCCAAGGGGTTCATTGCGACACTTCTCCGATGCTCTTGTCACCTTCCTGTCATGAGACTGGTATCTCCTGATGCTTCATTGAATTTTGGTATACAACAGAGAGAGGGAACACAGTTTGGCTCAGTCCTTTCTTGATGACTGCATGAAGTTGGCCTTACTGTCTGGTGTGGAAAGCCACAAAGCCAGGAGGCGTGTGCCAGGGCCTCCTTCGTGGCTGATGGTGATCATGCAGTGATGCTCTGGATTGGAACACCCATTTCCCACTGGTGCTGGGCTCTGTAGAGGGCTTCTCCTGGGCTAGGAGTGGGACCTAGGACAAATGTCTTCTCTTCCAGTCTTCCGTGCAAGGTGTAGGTATCTAGATGTGGCCAACTGTTGCCAAGGGACCCACAGAGACTTCAGATTTCCTGGCATGGGTGAAGTTCCTCCACATGAGAGGCTGGCTCCTGGGGTGGTGGCCCAGCTGTGCCGAGGCTACTCCTGCCTTTGGCCTCCCTGAAGTTCAGGCCAACTGCATGGGGCTGACAATACTGGGAACTCAAGCATGGCATTTTTCCCAGCAGTTCTTTACAAAATTTTAATTTTAGCTGTTTTAAATTATGTAATGGACTCCTGCATACACTCTCTGTACACTTTTAAGCTTCACAAAGTGGAAATCCACCTTGACTACCATTCCTGATTCCATCTCCTCATTATCAGTTGATTTTATAGACTTTCAGATGTTTCCTCCATGCATTTTTTCTCTATATATACATATATCATCCCACACAGTGTGGTTGTGTAATTGGTATCAGCTGTACATGCTGTATAAATTTCTTTGAAACACTTTCTTCACTCAACTATCTTAGCAGTTTTTCCAGTCAGTATATGTGTGTTTAGTCACTGAGTCATGTCCAGCTCTTTGCTACCCCACGGACTGCAGCATGCCAGCCTTCCCTGTCCTTCACTATCTCCCAGAGTTTGTTCAAATTCATGTCCACTGAGCCAGTGACACTAACCATCTCATCCTCTGCCACTGTCTTCTCCTTTTGCCTTGAATCTTTCCCAGTGTCAGGGTCTTTTCTATTGAGTTGGCTTTTCACATCAAGGGGCCAAAATATTGAATCTTCAGCTTCAGCATCAGTCCTTCCAATGAATATTCAGGGTTGATTTCCTTTAAGATTGACTGGTTTGATCTTCTTGATGTCCAACGGGCTCTCAAGACTGTTCTCCAGTGCCACAGTTTGAAAGCATCAGTTATTTGGTGCTCAACCTACTTTATTGCCCGGGAGGAGATGGTGAAGGACAGGGAAGCCTGGTATGCAGCAGTTCATGGGGTTGCAAAGAATCAGAAATGACTGAGCAACTGAACAATAACAACAACACATCCATACGTGACAACTGGAAAAACCATAGCTTCAACTATATAGAACTTTGTCGACAAAGTGATGTCTCTTCTTTTTAACACACTGTCTAATTTTGTCATAGCTTTCCTTCCAAGGAGCAATCGTCTTTTGATTTCATGGCTGCAATCACTGTCTGCAGTGACTTTGGAACCCAAGAAAAGAAAATCTGTCATTGCTTCCACTTTTCCCCCTTCTATTTGCCATGAAGTGATGGGACCAGATGCCATGATCTTAGTTTTTTGAATGTTGAGTTTCAAGCCAGCCTTTTCACTCTCTTTTACCATCATCAAGAGACTCTTTAGTTCCTCTTCACTCTCTGCCATTAGAGTGGTAATTTCTCTTAACTATTGCAGAGTATTCTGTAATATATCATATTAAGGATACTCTGGACAAATGCTCCCTTTTAATGAAAATATTGGAGAATACCTCCATATTGTCTTGAAATGAAATTAATAAATAATATGTTATATAATATATGATTAAAAAGCAATATAATATTCTAACTGTAATAAAAGGATACAAAGAAAAACAATGTATAATAAATTATACTTTGATATACAAATGACTTGGACACAGTGAAGCAGATGACATCATCAAGTAGACAGATGTTGTACCTCTTTATAGACTCAAGTGAGTGCTACAGTCCCTAGTGCAGACAGATTTGGGTGTGATTTGATGCTAAATTAAATACCCTGGATGACATTGCCAATGACTTCATGATTTTCCTGAGATGATGAGCAACTCATGGTAAAGATTCAAACTAAACAAAGTTCCAATGTGTCTCAGTTTATTTGGTGGTTCCATTCTTAGAAATCATCATATATTAAAATTGTGCAAAAATTGATTTGTGTTTATATGTAGTAGAGTTAAGTTTCTGGCTCACATGTTTTTCACCCACAAGGCTGTGACAGGACACCCAGAATCCTTGATGGATGGGGAAAATTCTTCATTGAATGAGATACGTTGTGGCCCCCAACCAATCCATACCAATAGTAACCCCAAAGATCATGACAGTCAACACCTGCATAAATTTCCTAAACATCTCCAGTAATTTAATGGAGACATTTATGCTTTTGTTTTTTTTTCCTCTAGGTTTTTGCTATTATAAACAAAGTAGTAAAGAGAATCCTTATATTTTCCGTCTTGTGCACATGTCAGAAGAGTTTTTCCCAGAAAGATAAATCCCCAAGTCACTTCAACTGAGGTGCCCTCACAGGTTGGCTGGGGTGTGAAGTGTGACTTCTCTGCAGGATGGCCCTTTCTGTTCCACTTTTTCTGCTTCCCAGGGAACCCCCAGCCTGGGTCAGGGCTGATTGTTGTTCACTGGGAAAATGCAAAGCCATGGCTTCCCCTTTATCTCCGGAAAGACAGCCCTCCTCTGGATTAGCTGCTCTTACCTGTCCTTGGTTTTTTTAAAAAATAATTTTATATATTTACTTTTGGCTGTGGTGGGTCGTTGTTGCTGTGTGCAGGCCTTCTCTAATTGTGGCAAGAGGGGGCTGCTCTTTGTTGCAGTGGGCAGCCTTCTCATTGCAGTGGCTTCTCTTGTTGCAGAGCACAGGCTTTTGGGTGCATGGACTTCAGTAGGTGCAGCACGCAGGCTCAGTAGTTGCGGCTCTCAGGCTTAGTTGCTCCTGGGCATGTGGGATCTTCCCAGACCAGGACTCAAACCTGTGTACTCTGCATTGGCAGGTGAATTCCCATCTACTGTAGCACCAGAGAAGTCCTCTTTCCTGTCCTTCTAACAAAGGCAGCACCTTCATGATTTCCAGGAGTTTGTCCCACTCTTCCCACATATCAGATTCAGAATATGAACAGAATTTGTTATTATCAGATTGATTTTTGGATTAATGAGGTATCTTCCTTGTGCATATTGGTGCTGATGAGTCGCTGTAAGGCGTTTCTTGGAAAGAGGGCAAAGTTGGACATTTTCTCAGAGAAACTGATGGAAAAGAAAGAGGTAAAAAGTTCTCCCATGGTAACTGGGAAAGAGAGAGAAGAGTCAAGAACAGGGACTCTCAGACTGGCAGAGAACTTTGAGGAGGGTTTGTCTGAGTCTGTGGTGCCCATTCCACAAGAGAGACCCCTTAGGAAGCCTTGATGAAGCAGGTGCTGCTGAATGTTCTGAGGGAAGGCAGCAGTTTCAGAATCTTACAAAGAAGATCGTGCAAGATTTGAGATTTGCTCTTTAGTAAGAAGCATAAAAGGCTTTTAATTAATTAATTAATTAATTAATTTATTTTTCATGAAGAAAGGCATTGGAACAGGAAAGTTGTGAAAACAGGTTTCCCTTCAGAAAAGGACAACAGTAGAAAAGCTGAGTTTGCATTTTGTTTCTGCTGTTTTGTCTGTTTCCTCAGTTGGGGGTTGTGCTTGTTTTCCTAAATAACTCATACGCAGGCCTCAGCAATGGACAAAATATTTTTAGGTATATTGCCTGGTCTAAAATTCACAAACTTGCCGAGTATTTATTGTTAAATTGTACACACTGAGGTTGAAAGCAAGGAGGAGATTTAATCCAGTGTTACATGTTGAGAGAATGACAGAAGTAAAATCAAGCCCAGGACTTCTGAAACTTAATTGTATGCCCTTTACAAGAAACTGGCTCTATGTTAATTTAACTTGTAGAATGTTAAGATGAGCATTTATTTTCGTAACTTTCTTTGGAATGTCATGATAGTTTCGTAGGTTCTCTGTCATGTTTGCCTGCTTGGGCATTTTTATTCATTCCCCCCTGTTGGTAAATAAGAAATATTATGGGGAAGAGGAGAAACAGGGAGATTACAAAGCACTTGTCAGTTACTCCAAACAGCGATCTTGGTTCAGAAATTTGAGATTCAGTCACTGAAAAATGGCAAGTAGATAGCATGGTTTCTTCTGGCCTCACTGGGCAATGGGAAACACTGTCAAGCAACGTGGCTTTCTGATTTTCCATCCAGGGTAAAGGCAGAGTTATAGGAGTGTCATAATATTTTCCTGAAGGGAGGAAAAACAAAACCCACAAAGGCATAGACAGTGTATCTAATAATAAAGAGCAAAATCTGGAGCGCACATGGCATCCTTAAATAAGATTAAATGAGAAAACGCTGTATGCAAACGTGCTTAGCTTAATGCCAGCCACAAATTAGGTTTTCAATGAATGTTGGTTCAATCTGAGGTTATATTGCTTCCCTAGAACTCCCTACTTAATAATCTGTGATTTAGAAAAATATTTCTCTTCTGGTTTTTTTTTTTTTTTTGGCCTCACAGCTTGCAGAATCTTAGTTCTGAAACCTCACCCTTGGCAGTGAAAGCACAGTCCTAACTACTGGACCACTAAAGAATTCCTGCTCCTCTTACTTTTTATTACTGGTCTGATGGGGAAAAACTATCTAATCCAGTAACCTACCTGCCTGGGAGGGCAGTGCCCATTTCCTACTGTCTCTGCACTCACCCAGTCTTCCTGCCACCATTCTGCAATCCTTCCCTACCTTCCAACCCTGTTGGAAGCTATCACAGCTGCCAGCTGAAATCCCTTGTTTTCCTTCATTTCTGCAGTTGCAGTCAAAGTGATGGGAATTTTCTGTGGGGATTGTCAGGATGAGCTGGAAAACTGGGAATGCCTTTTATCTTCCCGTTTCATTGAAATATAATTTGTGCACAACACTGTATTAATATTTGTTTAAGGTATACAGCATAATGTCTTGACATCAAAACCTCATGAAGTGGTTATCACATTAGGTTTAGTGACTGTCTATCATCTCATATAGATACAAAATTAAAGAAATAAAGAAATTTTTTTCCTTGTGGTGAGGACTATTAGGATTTACTCTGTTAACTTTCATGTATAACATACTGCAGTGTTAATTGTATTTATTGTGTTGTACTTTATATCCCTAGCATTTGTTTAGCTTATCACTGGAAGTCTGTACCTTTCAACCACTTTTAGTAACTGCTTCTGATTTCTTCTATGAGTTTGTTTTCGAAGTATAATTGACTTACAACACTAGGTTAGTTCCTGGTACACAACATAATGATTCAATATTTCTATACATTTCAAAATGATCACCATGATAAGTCTAGTTACCATGTGTCACTACACAAAGCTATTATGTAATTATTGACTATATTCCCCACAGTGTACATTTCATACTTGTGATTCATTTATTTTGTAATTGGGAGTTTGTACCTATTAACCTCCCTCACCTATTTCCTGATCCCCACCAACAATCCCATGTTTGTTCTCTGTACTTACGACTTTTGATTCCACTTTGTTCTGTTTGTTTTGGTTTTTTAGATTCTATACACAAGTGAAATCATACAATATTTGTCTTTCTCTGAGTTAGTTCATTTAGCATGGGACTGTCTGGGCCCATCCACGTTGTTGCAAATGGCAGCCTTCTTTTTTATTTTTGGCTGCGCTGGGCCTTTGCTATTGTGCTTTAGCTTTCTCTAGTGGTGGCAAGGAGGGGCTAGTCTTCACTGTGGTATCTGGGCTTCTCACTGCGGTGGGTTCTCTTGTAGACCATGGGCTCAGAGCTCACAAGCTTAGCTGCCCCATGGCATGTGGAATCTTCCCAGACCAGGGACTGAACCCGTGTCCCCTGCATCAGCAGGTGTATTCTGAACCACTGAACTACCAGGGAAGTCTGCAACATTTTTTTAATGACTGAATAATATTCCACTAGATATATCACATTTTCTTTATCTGTTTATTCTTTGATGGACACTTTGCTTGCTTCCATATCTTGGCTGTGGTTTTTTTTTTTTTTTCCTTTTAATACTTTATTCTATTTTACAGTACTATGTTGGTTTTGCCATACATTGACATGAATCATCCACAGGTGTACACGATCTCCCCATGTCAAAGCCCCCTCCCAGCTCCCTCCCCACCCCACCTCCCCGGATCATCCCGTACACCAGCCCCAAGCATCCTGCATCCTGCATCAAACATAGACTGGTGGCTGTGTTTTTAAAAAAACTCTTTCTCTTCTCCATTGAATCTAAGAGGAAATATGTGAGCTTCCATATCGTGTGGGAACACATTGGAAGAACACAGTGTGTTCTTGCCTCTTTATTTTATCCCCAAATTCCCACTAATGGTGGTATATAGGTCAGCACTTTCTGGCCTCATCCCAAGAAGTGTTTCACAGTCTCTGCCACCAACACTCCCTTCACCCTACACCTCCAGGAAGTTGAATGGTGCTGAATGGTGGAGGTGGCGGTGTTTAAGAATATGAGGAGGCACAAGATGGAAGGAGGTTGGAAAGAAAAAAATCAGGAGAAAAATCACCATTTGAAAAATGGAAATCTTAGATTATGATTTTTTTGGAGCAAAATGATTAAGCCATTTTAGAAACATGACTCATATTGACTTCTACCCTTTCTGCCTCCAAAAGATTATAAAAAACACATACTTGGAAGGTTTTAATAAAATTGTGAGTAATATTAGATCATTTTAATTCCTGTTTATGGAGGACAGCAGTCCAATACTTAATTGCAAGAGGAAAATGAATCCATGCTTCTAAGAGGCACTGCCATTTACAAAAACCAAGGAAGAATCACTGGCTATTTTAGTTTATAGCCTTCTACTTATTGTCTTTTCTCACTTTTCCTTAAAATTTCATCAAAATAGTGTGTCTCATTTAAAGAGCCAGATTTCTACCAATTTGTCTTAAAAATAGTGGTTCTTGTTCCATCTTCTTCCATTCCCTCTTTCCCAAGGCAGCTACTTTCACTTGCTTTCACACGTGTGCATATGTGTGTTTATGTGTGTTTCTGTCCTTGTCTCTCAATGTTTGCATTGCTACTTTTGATTTTTCAGTCTTAGGCATTCATTCCACTATGGAATGCCTTCTCTCCTTCATTTCCATGGCAGACCCTTTCATCCCACTTTTCAATATAATTTGTGATGCTGGCTAGATCAGTTTTCAGTGTTTGAAATATTATGACTGTGACATGATAAGAAATATATATTTGGTCCCTGCATGCAGTTTCTGACACAGGATTCCTAAACCCTGTACAAGGTTCCTAAACCTTGTAATATCCTGAGTATTAGGGGTGCTAGGAGCATCTTTTGTTCTCATATATGGTCTCTGATCCCAATTCCTGACAAAGGAGTTCCTAAGATCCTTGGCATCTCTGGAGTGATAAGAGTGACTCTGTATGCTAATGAGAATGACCGGGTGCACCAGCTTCAGGATGGGAATGGTCACCAGAAAGACCCAGGCTTGATTAGAAGATTGGAATCTTCAGCTCCATCTCCAACCTCAGGGAGGGGAGAGGGGCTGAAGATTGACTTAAACACCAGTGGTCAAAGATTTAATCCATCTTACCCATATAAAGGGATTCTCAGGTGACACAAGGGTAAAGAATCCATCTGCCAATGCAGGGAATTTAAGAGACGAGGGTTTGATCCCTGAGTCAGGAAGATCCTCTGGAGAAGGAAATGCCAACTCATTCCAGTGTTCTTGCCTGGAAAATTCCATGGACAGAGGAACCTGGTGGGCTATAGTCCACGGGGGCTGCAAAGAGTGGGATATGACTGAGCACACGAACCCACATAACAGAACCTCCCATGTGCTGGAACAGTGGGCAACCACACTCAGCAGCTGTCTGCATCGCATCTTGTTAAGAAGAAACAGGCCCTGAATGGAGTCATTGCATTAAGGCCCTATATCAGCAAACCAAGACTTAAATACCTAACCTAACCACAGTTACAACCTCTCCCAGAAACTTAACCTCTAACCAGTCAACCTGGAATCACCTGATCAACAATAAGATATTCCACTGGATGGGCCCCTGTGTTTCTCTTAGGAGGGCAACTTTGCCTGAAACAATGCATTTTTTCTGTAATTTTCCTTCTTTCCTCCTCCTCTCCACTTTTAGAAACCTTTACTTTTCTATTGCCAGATGGAACTTTTTTCTACTTCTGGAATAGATGGCATGCTGTCCGATTCATTATTCAATAAAAAACAATTTTTTGAGTTTTTTCAAAAAACTTTTATTCAATTAGATCTTAAATTTTACTCTGATGACTTTTTAACAGTCCTATGTAGCTTTTCATATAGGTGTTTATCTGAACCCTTTATAATGAACCCGTAAATGTAAGTTAACTGTTCCCTTAAGTCCTGTGAGCTGTTAAAGCAAATTTCTTGATGGCTCAGATGTATAGAATATACCTGCCGTGCAGGAGTTGTGGGTTCAATCCCTAGGTCGGGAAGATCCCCTGGAGGATGAAATGGCACCTACTCCAGTATTCTTGCTGGGAAAATTCCATGAACAGAGGAGTCTAGTGGGCTACAGTCCATGGGGTTACAAAGGGTTGGACATGATTGAGTGCCTGAGCGTACATTAAACATAAAGTGGTGGTGTGGGAGCCCCTAATTTGTAGCTGGTTGGTCAGAAGTACAGATGACAAGTGAGGAGCAGTCCTGTGGGACTAAACTCTTAGCCTGTGGGTCTATACTAGCTTCAAGTAGTCCCTGTCAGAATTCAAGTGTAAAATCTCCAGATAACGACTGGAGCCTGGAAAACTGGTTGGTATGAGACCCTCTCTCACCACCCCACCGCCTCAGTTTGATGTCAGAAGTGTGCTAAGTGGAGAAACATGTCTTCTTTTCATGTTTATGTAAATGTTATTCACGATGGAACCATATATTAACAATATTTTTTCCTTTGGCTTTCTGTTCAGCTAGTAATTGCCTTGTTTTGTTTGCTTTTGCTCTCAAACTGTTTATCAGTGGTTTAAATCTTTCTCAACAATTTTGGGCACATCAGATATTCCAAGATTTTATTTGTCTGAGAAAGTCTCTCCTGGAGCCTCATGTCCTGCTTCTACATGGACACGCCCCCATGCCTGGTGCGCCTCCATTCATTCTGAGATGTCTTCATTCATCCTAGTGACTCCTTTATGTCTCTCTTATTTCAGATCTTGCATTGTCTGTACCCCATGTCTTCTTTTACCATAGTGTGCTCACTCGCTTTGGAAGGTTAGTTCCCAGAGAAGGTAAATTTTTATTGAGACTTGGCTTGTCAGAAAAGTCTTTATTTCGCCCTTGCACTTGAATATCCAGATAGAAAGCCTAGGTTAGAGACAATTCTTACGTTGCTTCCTATCTTTAAAAATTGCTTTCAAGAAGACTAAAATCACTCAATTTCTAATATTCTGGATTTGGTGTTCTCCTCCCTCTTTAAAGTGTGTAGGATCTTCTCAATATTCTGAAATTTTATTATGATGTGCTAGATACTTGGTGGATCCTTTAATATGAAGAGCCATATTCTTTAGTTCCAAGAATTTCTCTTCACTTATTTTGTTGATGGTTTTCTGCCCTCCATTTATTATTTTTCTCTCTCTCTTTAAGAATTCCTATTACTTGGGCATTGGATATTATGGACTGGTGTTCTCTTGTTTTTCAGCTACATTTATTTTTGGCTATACTTTCTGAGATACTTCATAGATTTTATTTTCCAACTCTGCTACTGAGTTTTACATTTCAGATGTGCTTTTAATTAAAAAGACCTCTATTTTTGAAAAATTTGAGTGTTTCTTTTAAACAACATTGCATTATTTTATATGGTTTTGTCATTTCTCTTAATTCTCTGGGAATATTGATATTGGGGAGTGGAAGGAGGGTTATCTTTGTTTTTTTTTTTCCAAGTAGCTGCTTTATTTATTTGTTTTAGTTTTATCTTCCATCTTTTCCCAGATGTCCCAAACTCCTCATTGTCTGTTCTGTTGAATAAGGGATGGAGAGGTTGGTTGGGAACCAAGCTCCTGAATGGGGCTTGCTGATTTTCACTGTAAAGTGAGTAGTATTTGTCTACCAAATTTTCCAGCTTTTGATATATCTTTGCCTCATATGTATTTGGTATACACCCAGCTCAGAGATCCTGTTTCACTCTCCCCAGAAAATATACCTCCAGTGTTTTCCTGGGATAGGCAGGAGTGGTTGCCCAATTACACCAAAGAGGAGAAGTGATCTCAGAATCTGAACCTTAAATTGATTTTTTTGCTAATTTTTGCCATTTTTCTTTGANTTTGGCTTTCTGTTCAGCTAGTAATTGCCTTGTTTTGTTTGCTTTTGCTCTCAAACTCTTTATCAGTGGTTTAAATCTTTCTCAACAATTTTGGGCACATCAGATATTCCAAGATTTTATTTGTCTGAGAAAGTCTCTCCTGGAGCCTCATGTCCTGCTTCTACATGGACACGCCCCCATGCCTGGTGCGCCTCCATTCATTCTGAGATGTCTTCATTCATCCTAGTGACTCCTTTATGTCTCTCTTATTTCAGATCTTGCATTGTCTGTACCCCATGTCTTCTTTTACCATAGTGTGCTCACTCGCTTTGGAAGGTTAGTTCCCAGAGAAGGTAAATTTTTATTGAGACTTGGCTTGTCAGAAAAGTCTTTATTTCGCCCTTGCACTTGAATATCCAGATAGAAAGCCTAGGTTAGAGACAATTCTTACGTTGCTTCCTATCTTTAAAAATTGCTTTCAAGAAGACTAAAATCACTCAGTTTCTAATATTCTGGATTTGGTGTTCTCCTCCCTCTTTAAAGTGTGTAGGATCTTCTCAATATTCTGAAATTTTATTATGATGTGCTAGATACTTGGTGGATCCTTTAATATGAAGAGCCATATTCTTTAGTTCCAAGAATTTCTCTTCACTTATTTTGTTGATGGTTTTCTGCCCTCCATTTATTATTTTTCTCTCTCTCTTTAAGAATTCCTATTACTTGGGCATTGGATATTATGGACTGGTGTTCTCTTGTTTTTCAGCTACATTTATTTTTGGCTATACTTTCTGAGATACTTCATAGATTTTATTTTCCAACTCTGCTACTGAGTTTTACATTTCAGATGTGCTTTTAATTAAAAAGACCTCTATTTTTGAAAAATTTGAGTGTTTCTTTTAAACAACATTGCATTATTTTATATGGTTTTGTCATTTCTCTTAATTCTCTGGGAATATTGATATTGGGGAGTGGAAGGAGGGTTATCTTTGTTTTTTTTTTTCCAAGTAGCTGCTTTATTTATTTGTTTTAGTTTTATCTTCCATCTTTTCCCAGATGTCCCAAACTCCTCATTGTCTGTTCTGTTGAATAAGGGATGGAGAGGTTGGTTGGGAACCAAGCTCCTGAATGGGGCTTGCTGATTTTCACTGTAAAGTGAGTAGTATTTGTCTACCAAATTTTCCAGCTTTTGATATATCTTTGCCTCATATGTATTTGGTATACACCCAGCTCAGAGATCCTGTTTCACTCTCCCCAGAAAATATACCTCCAGTGTTTTCCTGGGATAGGCAGGAGTGGTTGCCCAATTGCACCAAAGAGGAGAAGTGATCTCAGAATCTGAACCTTAAATTGATTTTTTTGCTAATTTTTGCCATTTTTCTTTGATGGTTCCTGGTGCTAAAAATCCTGAGTGAAAGTTTATTTCTCGACTTTCCCTTCTGCCTACACAAGTTCAGTTTCCTCAGCTCTGCTCTATTTTACTGCTCTCCCATCTACACTCTTTCCAGCCTCTCAAATGCTTGTGCTGTCATTATGAGCTGGTGCCTTGAAAATAATTTTTTAACAATTCTCTTAGTCAATTTAGGAGAGTTTTGGGAGGGAGTGAAAGATGATGTATTGACTCCATCTGTCTTTTTCCTTTCAGTAACTTTTGATCGAGAACTGTGGTGTCAAATTTGTTTCCTTCAGTGGAGTTCTGTCTCCAAAATGAGAAACTGTGTCTCTGCTTTCTCACTTCTCCTTTCCCCTTTCACTGCTATCTGGAGCCCATGGGAGGCATGGCTTGTAAACCACAGATTAGAAGTTGTTGAACATGATTTCTCTCTCCAGTAGACATTTGAGTGAAGTTTATGGCAGTATGGAAGGAGCATTGATTTATTACTTAAGAGATTAGTTGTATTGATTCCAGTTTGCTCAAATGGCATAGCCAGAAAGAAATATTCAAAAACTTTTGACTTGGAATAAAATTGGACTCTGCACCTCCTTGTGGGCTAAACTCATCACCATAAAAACAACTTTAAAATGTTATTTTTATTTGAAAGGAAACTGTGTAAATTTATCTAAATATTAAGCAATGTTTAACTTGCTTATGAATGTGAAAGTTGCTTAGCTGTGTCTGACTCTTTGTGACCCCATGAACTATACAGTCCATGGAATTCTCCAGTCCAGAATATTGGAGTGGGTAGCCTTTTCCTTTTCCAGGGGATCTTTCCAATCTAGGGATTGAACCCAGGTCACCTGCATTGCAGGCAGATTCTTTACCAGCTGAGCCACAAGGGAAGGCCAAGAATACTGGAGTGAGTAGCCTATCCCTTCTCCAGTGGATCTTCCTGACCCAGGAACTGAACTGGGATCTCCTACATTGCAGGTGGATTCTGTACCAACTGAGCTATCAGGGAAGCCCAATTTGTTTATACCTTTTGTTAATCGAGGATGTTGGAAATTCCCAAATTACATTCAGAGAGCTAAAATGTTGTTTCATACTGGATTGCTATCAGATCCAATGTTTTATCCCAAATTATTTCCCTAAATAGAAGAGTAAAAGGAAGGCCATAGAGTCAGAAAATTAGAGCTCATTGTGTATGAACAGCATTAAAACTGTGCATGATTTAGCTTCATATTTATGTGCAGTCTCATCATTAAAAGCATTGTTATTTCCTTCCTTTTCCACCCTTCTGTGGCATAGACCATCAATTACCTGATGAAACTATGGAAGAATATGGGAGGTTTGCATACTGAGTCATTCAAAGATCCAAAGACTTAAAAACATGCCAAATGAAATGTGCATTTTCCCATGTCTCTAAGATGACTCAATGACTATTTGAATGTAATAAGAAAAAATAAAAACTATTTAAACTAATTAACAGAAACCACAAAAATTCCTTTATAAGTGTAGACCACCAAAATGAAAGAAGTGCAAGTAGATCTTTTCAGAATCACCCATTTGGAATCTGACCTTCCAATGTTACCTGTTTGACACTAGCATCATCCCACAGAAGACTCAGGCATCATCTTAAAAACAATATTGATAACTGTGCTACGAGAAAGGATTTTTAAGTTTCATTTGCAAGTATGAGACACTTTTAGAAGGGAGAAACATGACCAAAACTTGTGAGAAGCACTTGGTATTTTGATTACTTTTGTGTAATGGAAGCATTCTTAAAACAACTTCAAGTGTTGCTCTACCTGTGGCCTCTTTTGGAGGCAGGCCATGAATGGGATGTCGGTTCAAAATTATTCACAACCTAGTGATGGACAGGGAAGCCTGCGTGCTGCAGTCCATGGGGTTGTAAAGAGGTGGACACAACTGAGTGACTGACCAACAGCGGCAACCTCAAAATCGAGAGTTTTGCTTAATTAGGTGGGAGTGTTTAGGACTTCAAGTGTGGGAAGCAGGATCGCAAGTACCCTGAGAAAACTGCTATGAGGAAAGGGGAGAGGGCAGAATATATAGGAGTTTTGCAACAAAGGGCAGGTAATTTGAACACTGAAAGATTATTGTTAAAATAAAATATATCACGCTAAGGAATTTAACGCTTTTCTATACACGGGAAGATGCAAGAGTCTAGGCTTACTGAAATCATTCCTTTGATTCACACCTCAGCTTCTGGGGCCGGTATCCTGTGTTATTCATATTCTAAGTTTCCTCTGATCACTGCTAGATGGCAAGTATTCCTTTCCTTCCTGAGTTTCTCAGGGTTCGCCAGCTCGTTATCGGTTGGTGGCTGTAATTGTTGATGACAGCGACATCTTTTGTTCACTGATGTGGCAGGCAATATTCCATTTATTGGAGACATGGGACCTCTCTAAGACATGTATGGTGGAACACTGAGAGATGGATGAGTAGGAACCTGAAGAATGGTATCCTTTCGATCTTCTTATAGAAGAGTGTTGAAATGGGAGAAAACATTCATTTTATGTAGAGTCTTTAATGTAGAAAAGGAGAAGTCTTGGGAAAGACTGTTTTTGACAAAGCATGAGCTTTGATGACTGTGCAAGTCCACATGAAGGTTGCCTGTGAAAGAAAGCCTGGAACACTTGGTTACATGTGACCACAACAGGGTGTGTGTGCCATGGCCTCAACTTGCTTCTCGATGACATCACGAAGCTGGCCTTTCACCAAAGGACTCAGAGAAGAGCCAAAATGTTGTGAAACACGCAGAAGCCACTCATTGTTGCTGTCCTTGAGAAAAACTGTCAAAGAGCTAAATCAAGTCACTGGAGTTGTGCTGCAAAATCATTGATCAGATCGAATGATCTGCTCTTTGATTATCTTCTGAGAAAAATGAAGGAGCTCTTCAAGCAAGTGCCATAATCTC
>SJYW01055861.1:450101-468508 GCA_006410735.1 Raphicerus campestris | reverse complement strand
TACTGGAGTTTCAGCTTTAGCATCATTACTTCCAAAGAACACCCAGAACTGATCTCCTTTAGAATGGACTTGTTGGATCTCCTTGCAGTCCAAGGGACTCTCAAGAGTCTTCTCCAACACCGCAGTTCAAAAGCATCAATTCTTCGGTGCTCAGCTTTCTTCACAGTCCAACACTCACATCCATATATGACTACCGGGAAAACCATAGTCTTGACTAGACGGACCTTTGTTGGCAAAGTAATGTCTCTGCTTTTGAATATGCTCTCTAAGTTGGTCATAACTTTTCTTCCAAGGAGTAAGCGTCTTTTAATTTCATGCCTGCAGTCACCATCTGCAGTGATTTTGGAGCCCCCAAAATAAAGTCTGACACTGTTTCCACTGTTTCCCCTTCTATTTCTCATGAAGTGATGGGACCTGATGCCATGATCTTCGTTTTCTGAATGTTGAATTTTAAGCCAACTTTTCACTTTCCTCTTTCACTTTCATCAAGAGGTTTTTTAGTTCCTCTTCACTTTCTGCCATAAGGGTGGTGTCATCTGCATATCTGAGGTTATTGATATTTCTCCCGGCAATCTTGATTCCAGCTTGTGCTTCTTTCAGCCCAGCATTTTTCATGATGTACTCTGCATATAAGTTGAATAAGTAGGGTGACAATATACAGCCTTGGTGTACTCCTTTTCCTATTGGGGCCTACTAAAACTTGTGACATGAAAGATTCATCTATATCTGATACAGATTTAAGAAACTCCTGGCTTGGTTTGGTGAAGCATGTAGACTGCTTTTCTGCTTTCCACAGGTCTTCTCAAACTCTCCTTAAGATCAGTGACCTTTTGAACCATTCATACTGAGATCCCTCAAAGTCCTTCTGTTTGCTTTAAAATCTCTCAGCCTCATTTTCTGTTTTCCCTCCCTTTCCTGTCTGTATGTATGAGAAGACAGAAATTGGTTTTTCACTTTTCAAGGCTAATGTT
The DNA here is from genome assembly GCA_006410735.1 of Raphicerus campestris. Classification (NCBI taxonomy): domain Eukaryota; kingdom Metazoa; phylum Chordata; class Mammalia; order Artiodactyla; family Bovidae; genus Raphicerus; species Raphicerus campestris. The sequence continues at coordinate 467,537 of SJYW01055861.1, read as the reverse complement.
CACACTCTCCTAGCCTCCTTTCTATCTCCTGCTCAATCAAGAATTCCCACTCTACCCATCTTCAACTTTTTCCTCTTTATTGTTCTTCCCTTCTTCATTAAATGTGCCCCTTACTCTCTTCCTTAAAAAAATAAAGTAAATCCCCTCCATGCTCTTATTGCTTCAAGTGATCAACCTGCTTATCAGTCACTTGCTAAGAGTCCCCTCCCCCTGCTCCTCCCCAGCCCTCCTCCACAGACACACTCTTCTGATGCTCTTTCTGTTGAAATGTGTTTCTAAAGGACACGCTTTGGAGCTCCTGATCCCTAAATGTGATATCCTCAGCCCCCATTTTACTGTGTTTCTATAAAATTTGCCCCTCTTAATAAAAAATGATTTCTTCAAAAAATCTGATTAAACTATTTTACAAAAGGTGATACCTGATTTTGGAAGAAGGTTTTAAAATAGGAAAGTCAGTGTCACCCATAATTGTTTACCCACACATCTTCCTAAAACTCTTTTTCCTCTTGGCCTTTCAGATGCTGCACGAGGTTTTGTTCCCTGCTCTGTGGCTCTTTTTATGTCTTCTTCACTATCTGCTATTTGTCTGACTCAGTTTTTTCTTTAGCCAGCTCTCTTCTTCCTGGACATGGATCTTCCCCATTTTTCTTTATGTTCATCTCTATTTATATATCAAAAGCTTCAATTATGACCTTCGTGTGAATAATCACCAAAGTCTTGACTGCTTCCAAAACTCTAAGCCAATGTTTTCCTCTGCTTGCTGAGCATTTCCATGTGATAGTACCATGAGCACTTCAGACTTAGCAAGTTTGAAACAGCTGTCCCTTTTCCCCCTCCTCCTCTGCCACATAGTTGAATCTATTTTTTTCTATTATTGATATCCAATAAGTCAGACTTACCAACTCTGAGTTAGTTTTCACTCCTCACTCTCCACGGAACCTTTCCATCTAATCAGCAACCTGTCTACAATTGGTAACCCTACAACTGTCTGTATTATCTGTTCCTGTCTTCCTGTTCTGGAAGATCCTTTCTTAGATTAGACTGTCCTCTTCTCCCACCTCAACTGCTTATATTTATTTTTCACCACTTACTTTATTACAGTGACTCCCCACCCACCACCAAGTCAAAACTACCATTACCAGATTAATCTCTTGACCATTTCACCCATAGCCTTTTCACCACCCAGTGCCTATCAGTTGAAACACAGGTTTGTAAATTGGCATGCACCACAACGTGGCAATAGTTTTATCTTTGACATGGAGAGATTCATCTGTATTTGATACTTAAGATTTAAGAAAACTCCCGGCTTCCATTATAGTAGATGCAACCTTATTTTGCAGCAAAATTTGGGTTATCATTATTCTGAACATGCCTGGAGTTTCCTCCATGATGTACTAAATGTGGTCTCTTATCCCACATCTACTTGTCAAAATTGTATTTAATTTTTTCCCCTGTCTAATTTTTAAAGGTTAATTCAAATGGCTTCTCTTCTGGGAAGGTTTTCTGGATCTGCTGCCACCTCAGACTTTGATCTCTTTCACCTTGGAGGACACACAAATGAGTGTTGCTCAGTTTTGACATGAATTCTGCCTTGTAGTGGTATGATCTGTATATTCATTTTATCCTTGTGTGTTTGTGTGTGTGTAGTTCCTCAGCTGTGTCTGACTGTATGTGACCCTTTGGACTGTAGCCCACCAGGCTCCTTTGTCCATGGGGTTCTCTGGGCAAGAATCCTGGAGTGTGTTGCCTTGCCCTCTTCCAGGGAATCATCCTGACCCAGGAATTGAACCCGCAACTCCTGTGTCTCTTGAATTGCAGGTGGATTCTTACCCTATGAGTTATCGAGGAAGCCCATTTTATTCTCAGATTTTAAAGTTCTTAGAGGTGTGGGCTGCCTCATTCTCTTCCGTGTGTCCCTGGAAGACTTACAAATTCTTGCTGCATTGAATGGAATGGTTCTGTTGCACCTGGAATCCTGCTGTAAACACATGCATTTTTGTCTGTATATATATATAATCTGGGCTACTTACTACTACCAATTATATTTTTATGGTTATATTTGAGCTGTATGCACTTCACTGTCTGGCTAGCTTGTTTGTGGAGATCAAACATATATCCTGTTTCTCTTGAGTTATACACAATGTAGGAATAATAAATGGGTGAGAGAGTAACATTTGCCTAATTTTTTTTGATGTCTTTCCCTTCTTTCTTCTGTGTTTGCATGTTGCTAGGCAACTGTGAGACTCCTTCCTCTGGAAATTTGTGTGACATGCCGTTTTTCCCTTTGTTACTGACCCAGTGGCCCTTTCCTAGCATGCTCTATCAGTTCCTCTTTGTTCCTTCCAATGTTTGTATTGTTAGCCTAGGAAAATTAAGCATCTACGCCAATCTGAATGATCCCCCCACAGAAGAAGAATGATCTTCCTTATAGGAGGAAGTTCTCTTGGAACTTTTTAAAAAAACTTTAAAAAAAAACTTTTTATTTTATATTGGAGTATAGCTGATTAGCCATTAACTGACCTTGGGGTTGCAAGATTTAGACACAAGTTAGTGACTAAACCACCACCAGAGCTGGTTAAAGATGTTGAGATAGATTCAGGTGCTCAGCAAAAGGACCCAGCCTTACATATACATGCATGTATCCATTCTCCCTCAAACACCTCTCCCATCCAGCTGCCACATAAGGTAGAGCAGAGTTCCATGTACTATACAATAGGTCCTTGTTGGTTATCCATTTTAAATATAGCCATGTGTATATGTCCATCCCAAACTTCCTAGCTATCCCTTGAACACACAGGGATATATAAGAGAGATAGTGTTTGTTGTATTTTTTAAAATGCCTAGTAATATTATTGTCATTAATTTTATTTTATCTACAGTCTAATTTCATTATGCTTTATGATGGTATTAATGGCAATCATGTATGAATGCTTGTTTTGCATGAGTGCTGGGACCAGAAAATTTATTTACTTACATGCTTTATACATTGAATTCCTAAAACAACACTGCAAAGTAGAAACTGAGGCTTAGAGGAGTTTACTGAGGTCTCATGGCCACGGTGTGGTATAATAGAATTGGGAAGTGTGTGTGTGTGTGTGTGTGTGTGTGTTAGTCGCTCAGTTGTGTCCAACTCTTTGTGACCTCATGGACTGTACCTACCAGGCTCCTCTGTCCATGGAATTCCCCAGGCAAAAATACTGGAGTGGGTTGCCATTCCTTTCTCTAGGAGATCTCTCCAACACAGGGATCGAACCTGGGTCTCCTGCATTGCAGGCAGATTCTTTACTGTCTGAGCCACCTGGGAAGCCAAGAATTGGGATACTTCAGCGCTATAAAATGTAAACCAGTGTGATACTGGTGTAGGGATAGGTAAGTACATCAGCAGACAATCCAGATAACAGTTACATGAAAAGTTATATTTAATAAGTAAAGCATTTCAACTCAGTGAGGGAAAAGATAGTCATTCAATAGTGTGGCAGCAAATATAAAGTAAACATTTTATTTTAGATTCCAGACAGTTGATCTTTAATGTAAATGTTATTTAATTTTTTTAAAGCTCCCCATTTTGGATAATTTAATTTTCCAATATTTTTACTCCATAAACATTGTCTTTATATTTTACAGAAATGTTAACTGTTTTCTCCCTACCTTTTTAGGTGTCATTGTAGACTATGTATGTGTTATCCTTCAGCTCGCACAATTCAAAACCCCTGTTTTCACTGGCCGTCTTAAGCCAGACTCAAAATACCTACTCATAATGGAAATAATTGTAAATTTGACTACAGAAAAATTTAAGACCTTTCAATAAAATTTTTTATAAATGTAGGGATCACTGAAATCCTTTTCAGTTTTAAGGAAAAGTAGTAAAAAGATAAAAGCTAATATCTCTAGTGTATAAAAAGCTTCTACCAATCAGTAAAAAAACTACAGACAAATTGATAGAATATTGATTAAATGACAAAAAATAGATAAAGGTTGCCAAGTAAACATATGANCATCCAGCTGCCACATAAGGTAGAGCAGAGTTCCATGTACTATACAATAGGTCCTTGTTGGTTATCCATTTTAAATATAGCCATGTGTATATGTCCATCCCAAACTTCCTAGCTATCCCTTGAACACACAGGGATATATAAGAGAGATAGTGTTTGTTGTATTTTTTAAAATGCCTAGTAATATTATTGTCATTAATTTTATTTTATCTACAGTCTAATTTCATTATGCTTTATGATGGTATTAATGGCAATCATGTATGAATGCTTGTTTTGCATGAGTGCTGGGACCAGAAAATTTATTTACTTACATGCTTTATACATTGAATTCCTAAAACAACACTGCAAAGTAGAAACTGAGGCTTAGAGGAGTTTACTGAGGTCTCATGGCCACGGTGTGGTATAATAGAATTGGGAAGTGTGTGTGTGTGTGTGTGTGTGTGTGTTAGTCGCTCAGTTGTGTCCAACTCTTTGTGACCTCATGGACTGTACCTACCAGGCTCCTCTGTCCATGGAATTCCCCAGGCAAAAATACTGGAGTGGGTTGCCATTCCTTTCTCTAGGAGATCTCTCCAACACAGGGATCGAACCTGGGTCTCCTGCATTGCAGGCAGATTCTTTACTGTCTGAGCCACCTGGGAAGCCAAGAATTGGGATACTTCAGCGCTATAAAATGTAAACCAGTGTGATACTGGTGTAGGGATAGGTAAGTACATCAGCAGACAATCCAGATAACAGTTACATGAAAAGTTATATTTAATAAGTAAAGCATTTCAACTCAGTGAGGGAAAAGATAGTCATTCAATAGTGTGGCAGCAAATATAAAGTAAACATTTTATTTTAGATTCCAGACAGTTGATCTTTAATGTAAATGTTATTTAATTTTTTTAAAGCTCCCCATTTTGGATAATTTAATTTTCCAATATTTTTACTCCATAAACATTGTCTTTATATTTTACAGAAATGTTAACTGTTTTCTCCCTACCTTTTTAGGTGTCATTGTAGACTATGTATGTGTTATCCTTCAGCTCGCACAATTCAAAACCCCTGTTTTCACTGGCCGTCTTAAGCCAGACTCAAAATACCTACTCATAATGGAAATAATTGTAAATTTGACTACAGAAAAATTTAAGACCTTTCAATAAAATTTTTTATAAATGTAGGGATCACTGAAATCCTTTTCAGTTTTAAGGAAAAGTAGTAAAAAGATAAAAGCTAATATCTCTAGTGTATAAAAAGCTTCTACCAATCAGGAAAAAAACTACAGACAAATTGATAGAATATTGATTAAATGACAAAAATAGATAAAGGTTGCCAAGTAAACATGTGAAGTTTATCATCATTACTGACCAAGCTAAACAATAAGAGTTCTGCTATGAACACAGTTGCATAAGCCAATGTTTTCCCCCCTCCTTTCCCTGGAAATCACACAAAAGCAACAAGAAAGTTGAAAAAGATTATGAAAACTACATTTTAAATAAAGCTAAGAGACAGATAATCCAGAAATTTCAAATTATGAGTATCACAGATGAGATCAGGTAGAGTCAAGAAAGAAGACGAAAAGAAGTATGAAGAGACATGAGAGGGCCCAGTGGGGACAGAAGAAATATTCCAGCAAAAACACACTCTTCAGAAAAGAGACAACTTGAAATGCAAAAGCCCCTTAGTGTGCATGTGATAGCTATCTATGATGCATAACAAATTGCCCAACAGTTACTGGCTTAAAACGACCTTACTAGAAACTCATAGCTCCTGTAGATAAGAAATCCAAGTCTGTCATAACACCGTTGAGAATCTCAACTGTATTTTCTGGCTCTGGGTCTCTCACAGGCTACAGTCATCTCCAGGCTCAACTGGGAAGGAGCCACTTTCCAACTCACTCACAGAGCTATTGGCAGGAGTTAGTATTCATGAGTTGTTGGACTGAGCCATAAGGTCCTGATGAGCTGTTGGCTGGAGGCTTCTTTAAGTTCCTGGCCACAAAACCCTCTCCTTAGACCAGAGTGAGCAAATGGGAAGGCAGAAGGTGTCAGCAAGAGAGAGGGTGCCAGCAAGATGGAAGTCACAGACTTTGTAACATAATTCATTATTTTTCTCATTATTGTGCAGAGGTAATAACCAACAGATTTGGTCAAAAAAAGTATGAGGAATGAGAAAATTATATAAAATTATGTTTATAAAGGTAAGCACTAGAACAGCAAAGGCATGCTTTTCTTAGAATTAATAGAGCCACAAACAAAACTGAAGAAACAGACAATAAATATAAGTACAATACAGATCCTAGAAACACCCTTTCAAAACAGAACATAAAACATCAAACAATGTGCTAGAACTAAGACTAAACTTTAGATATATAATTAAATAAAAATGGGCTTTACACCTAAAAACGCTGGTCTTTGGATTATCTAAAGAGCAAAGCACAACTTTGTGATATTTCTAAGATCCATAAAAAGAGAAAGTTTGAAAATAAAAGAATGAAAAATAGTATGTCAAGTAAATGCCAACAAAAGAAATTTACACCTAAATGATCAATGAGATAACAAGAAAAGTTTTTAATGTTAAGAGGTAAAATGCAAAATTAAGATAGAAATAGTATAAATATCTATATGATAAAAAACACAGCAGTCTTATTTATGGGGGCTTTCCTCATGGCTCAGACGGTAAAGAATCTGCCTGTAATATGAAGACCTGGGTTTGATCCCTGGGTCAGGAAGATTCCCCTGGAGAAGGGAATGGCTACTCCCTCCAGTATTCTTGCCTGGAGAATTCTATGGGCAGAGGAACCGGGCAGGCTACAGTTATAAGAAATATAAGCAGAATTACTAAAAGACTTATTCTTTGTCAAATAGAGAAAAAATTAAATATAACCAAATGTTAGCTTTTATTGATAAATGTCAAACTGTACACTTTCAGAAAACACAGCTTCTTTGTAAATACTAGTGGAATAGTCATGAAAATGAATCTAACAAAAATTGCATAAAGTAATTACAACATGATCTCACTCAAGTGACAAAATCCTTAAAAAAAATTAGAAAGCAATGTCCAATAGTACATCAAATAATTATCAAATAGAATTTAATCAGGAATTCCCTGGCTGTCCAGTGGCTAGGACTTTGCACTTACACTGCCAAGGGCACGGGTTCAATCCTGGGTCAGGGAACTAAGATCCAGCAAGCTGCTTGGTGTGGCCAAAACCAAAACAAAACGCATAGAGTTTAACCTGAGAATTTAAGGATGATTCATTATTAGGAAATTCATTACTATAGACTATCTCATTAATAAATCTAAAGGAAAATCCATATAATCAACTCCCAAAATGCTAAAATGCACTTGAAAAAGTTTAATAGAAATTCTTGATAAACTACTCAATAATACATATATTCAATAACATGACACATATATCTATCTCAACCCAAACCTGCAGCATATTTGACATTCTTACAAAATTCAAAATATTAAAGGAATGAATATTGTTACCACTATTTTCATTTTAACATTATAATATCAAATATAAGAGAAATTAGTTATAGACACTGAAAATAGGAGGTAAAAATATATATCTGCATAGTTTAAAAGTCCAAACATAAATCCAAAAATAAAAGCCACTATAGAACAATATGAATTTTGTAAAATTGTTGTTGCTGTTCAGTCGCTCAGTCATGTCCAACTCTGCGTCCCCATGGACTGCAACACGCCAGGCTTCCCTGTCTATCACTATCTCCAGGAGTTTGCTCAAACTCATGTCCATTGAGTCAGTGATGCCATCCAAGCATCTCATCCTCTGTCGTCCTCTTCTCTTCCTGCCTTCAGTCTTTCCCAGCATCAAGTTCTTTTTAAAAGAGTCAGCTCTTCACATCAGGTGGCCAAAGAATAGTGGGGTGTAAAATAAATGGATGGAAATAAAAAACTTCTGATACATACAAATAATAAAAACGCAGAAAATAGATTCTATTTACAATAACAAAAGTAAAATACTTAGAAATAAATTTTACAAGAAATATGTAAGACGTATATGAAGAAAACTTCAAATTACTCAAGAGGACATGGAAAAAGATATGAATCAATGGAGTACAATACCATGCGCTTGAATGAGAAGAATCAGCACTGTAAAGATGTCAGCTACTCTACAGTTAATTTCTTATGCTATAAGAACTATAAAATCAAAATGTACCCTCTCTTTCTAAACCTATAGAAAGAAGGTGCTAACATTCTAAGGTTAATATGGAAGTTGGAAGAACCCTCCCCACCAAAAAACGTGTAGATAAGGTCTATCATACATTAAAAAGCATGATTTAATTTGCCTATGAACCTCAAAGTTTAAAAAAAGGCGTGTGACTCTACAATAGTAGAATAGATAGTCCAGAAAGCAAACATTTATAATATGAGAGTTTAGTATAAATTCAGTAGATAAAAATTATATTTCAGATCAGGAATAAATGGATTATTCAATAATTGATATTGAGATAACAGGATGGCCATCTGAAAAAAAATTAAGGTGCTGCCATATAGTGAGATAAAGTCCAAGTGGATCAAATATTTCAATGTTAAAAACAATAAAGTTACTGGAAAAAAGTGAGAGGATGAAGATTCTTTTAAAACCTCAGGGTGTGGAAAATCTTTTAAACTCTTAAAAGATCAATTAATGAAAATTAAATTCTGCATGGTAAAAATTCATAAAAGAGTTGCAAAAAAAATTAACAATCTTTGAAAATACATGCATTCATAGCCAAAATTTCATTCTTTAATATATAAAGACGTCTTACAAATGATAGGAAAAAGATCAACAACCTCAAAGCAGGACTTCCCTGATAGCTGAATGGTTAAGATTTTGCCTTGCAATGCTGGGCCATGGGTTCAATCCCTAGTCAGAGAACAATCCCACATCACATGTCTTGAGCTCATGTTTCACAAGGAAAGATCCTGCACAAGGCAACAAAGATCATCTCACATGCCACAGCTATGACCCAATAAATCAAATAAATAATAAACATTTTTTAAAAAAGAAAAGGAGAAGAGTCAGGTGATAATGAATACATAATTCACAGAGAAGGAAATACAAATAGTTCTTAAAAACAGGAAAGGTCATCAAGTGAATTTATAACAAGAGACACACAAGTTAAAACTATACTGAGATACCATTTTTAACTATTTAGTAAAACTCCTAAACTTTGGAAGTACTTTTTGTCAAGTTATTGGAGAAATACATTTTCTGCACATTGCTGATGGAAGTAAAAATTAGTAAATCTCTATGGAGGACAATTTGCCAATATCTATCAAATTCAGTGGTAAAGAATCTGCCTGCAAATGCAGGATACATGAGTTCAANTTGGAGAAATACATTTTCTGCACATTGCTGATGGAAGTAAAAATTAGTAAATCTCTATGGAGGACAATTTGCCAATATCTATCAAATTCAGTGGTAAAGAATCTGCCTGCAAATGCCGGATACATGAGTTCAATCCCTGGGTTGGGAACATTTGGAAGGAAATGGCAACCCACTCTTGCCGTATTCTTGCCTGGGAAATCTCATGGGCAGAGGAGCCTGGTGGGTTACAGTCCTTAGAGTCAAACTCGACCTAGAGACTAAACAAAAACAACCAAACAAAAACAACCAAATTTACTTATGTGTGCACCCTTTGATTTGCAATCTCCCCTTAGGGTTTTGGTGTATATTACCTTCTCGTGGATCACAATTAACGTCTTACCCCCTTGGGCATGCTGGGCTTGAGTATGGTTATAGTTCTAGAAGTAATGAGGGGAGAGAGAGTGTGTTACTGGGAGGTTCAGTAATACCTTCCAAGGAACTACCACAGAGGCATCCATGATGAGCTCTGTGGGGATGGGGCGACTAGCTTACTCAGATAAGGGAGGAAGAGTTGCCTCTATTGATAAAGAAGATTTGATAGAATTTAGGGATTCAGGTTTCTAGCAAACTACATTCCAGATCTTCCTATAGTATCAGACAAAGATGACACCTGATGTAAAGAGCCCACTCATTGGAAAAGACCCTGAAATTGGGAAAAATTAAGGGCAAGAAGGGAGAAGGGGGTGACAGAGGATGAGATGGTTGGATGGCATCACTGACTCAGTGGACATGAGTTTGAGCAAGCTCCAGGAGATAGTGAAGAACAGAGGAGCCTGGTGTGCTGGAGTCCATGGAGTCACAAAGAATTGGACTTGACTTAGCGACCAAACAACAAAGAGGGTTCAGTTCAGTTCAGTTCAGTCGCTCAGTCGTGTCCGACTCTTTGCGACCCCATGAATCGCAGCACGCCAGGCCCCCCTGTCCATCACCAACTCCCGGAGTTCACTCAGACTCACGTCCACTGAGTCACCTTCAATCTCCCTGTTGTTTGTTGTTGTTGTTGTTGTTTTGGTCTAGCTTCTTCCCCTTGCCCTACCTTGTATCTCTTGATTTTCTATACAAAATTAGAAAATTTAGATTTCTATAAAAATCACTTGCACAGGGACCTTCATTACAAGCTCTGATTCTGGAGAGCTTGATCTAAGTGGTTTGATCTTCAGACTGTATCTCTCTGATCTACATTTGTATATCAAACTTACCATGTGCAAAACTGAACTCTGGTATCTCACTCATCGAGTTTTGATTACTATTTTTCATGTTTCCGGATGTGGCCATTCATCTAGCTGCTCTGGATACAACTTTCTACATTTCAGTCAGGCAGCAGCTCTAATGCTAAGCCATTTAACCTAGAGGTAAACCTTTATGGCAGAAAGTGAAGAGGAGCTAGAGGGCCTCTTGGTGAAAGTGAAAGAGGAGAGTGAAAAAGGTGGCTTAAAGCTCAACGTTCAGAAAGTGAAGATCATGGCATCCAGTCCCATCACCTCATGGGAAAATAGATGGGGAAACAGTGGAAACAGTGTCAGACTTTATTTTTCTGGTCTCCAAAATCACTGCAGATTTGGGTAAACTCCAGGAGTTGGTGATGGACAGGGAGGCCTGGTGTGCTGTGATTCATGGGGTTGCAAAGAGTTGGACACGACTGAGCAACTGAACTGAACTGAAACCATATTTAGATAAACTGCTTTTGGGTTGGGTTCATATGCAGTAAGCAGCTCCTTCACTACAATCTGTTGAAAGCTTACCCTTGATACAAGGGTTTGAGAAAATTAGGGTTAGAGTTCCTAGTTCAACTTTCCAAATGAACTTGTACCATTTACCACCACCTTCATTGCTACCACTCAGTGCAAGGCACTATTATCTCTTGCTTTATTGCAATGGCCTTCTAATGGGTCTTGCAGCTTTTACTCTTGCTTGCCTTTGGTCTATTTTCAACATAGCAGCTAACAAGATCCTTTAAAAATATGTCACATCTCTTTCATAATTCTTCACTTGCTTTTCAACCTGGAGCAAAAGCCCGTTTTCATGATGAACTAACATGCTCTTTATGATTTTGTCCTCCACCTCATACCTTTAAAGTCACATCCTGCTATTCTCCCCTCCTCTCACTCTGCTCTAGCCACTTTGTCTTCCTTCGATGTCTCTTGACTATGCCTGGCATATACATGACTCTCCATGGCCCCTGTATTTGATGATCCCTGGTTGGAATGCTCTTCCCCGGATACTGGCATGGTTCACTCCCTCTCTTCTTTCTGGCATTGTCATTGTCATCCAAATTACAATCCTCCATTTCCTGCTCTGCTTTTTCTCTTTCATGTCATCATCATCTGTTTTACTTATTTGTGTATTTGTTTTAATCTATTGTTTCCCTCAATCTAACATAAACTTCATAAGGACAGGGATTTGTATCTTTTTCCACCACTGGCAAATGGTAAACCATAAATATTTATCGAACACATGAATGCCATATTTTATCATAATTACCTAGATTTCTTTATTGTTGTAAAAATTTCATTATTTCTATGCCTGTAGAAGTAACTATGGCTACTAGAAGCTGGATCATCAACTAATATTCTCTTATAAAGTCAGACACTTAAGTGATTTTTGCTGGTTCACTAATGAAATATTTAGTCTTCACATTTTCTACAGTTGTTAGAGGTAATTGCTGCCATACCTCTTTTACGTTTGAACAAGATTTTATTGACCATCTAGACATGTAGATATAGGTACATATCTCCCTGCTAAGTGAAATGGAGATATGAACATAGGATTTACACCTACTGTGTAACATACTAAACCAGTTAGAGGAATATAGAACAGTTAAGAACTATGGTGTTGGAGAAGACTCTTGAGAGTCCCTTGGACTGCAAGGAGATCCAACCAGTCCATCCTAAAGGAGATCAGTCCTGAATGTTCATTGGAAGGATTGATGTTGAAGCTGAAACTTCAATACTTTGGCCACCTGATGCGAAGAGCTGACTCATTTGAAAAGACCCTGATGCTGGGAAAGATTGAGGGCAGGAGGAGAAGGGGATGACAGAGGATGAGATGGTTGGATGGCATCACCAACTCAATGGACATGGGTTTGAGTGGACTCTGAGAGTTGGTGATGGACAGGAAGGCCTGTTGTGCTGCGGTTCATGAGGTTGCAGAGTCAGACACGACTGAGTGACTGAACTGAACTGAACTGAAGAACTCAACTGACCACTGTCAAGTACTAGTAGTTCATATAGTAAAGAGGGGGGGGATTTTCAGTAGAGAGAATTCTAAAATGGAAATTAATCAAACATAGTTGTCTAACATTACAATGTTTAGCTACAATTTTTTTTTGTCTCAATTATATGATATTGGGGAGTTCCCATCTATCTTTGATAATCGTCTGATTTTGACATTTCTTACTATCACCAATGGCCTCCTTTCCTGAATTTTCATAGAATTATAGCCTGTATCACTGGCCACTCTTGTGTGATTCACTCAGGTGAAGGGTAATAATCTTGATATTTAAAAAAGTCATGGGACTTCCCTGGTGGTCCAATGGTTAAGACTCCAAACTTCCAATGCAGGGGTCCTTAAATGCTCCCTAATCAGGGAACCAAAATCCCACAGGACCCATGGCACAGGCCAAAAAATAGTCACAAGATTAAGGGCTCGCGTGGGAGGAAAGTTGTGAAGGGAGATAAACAGTGAAATCAGATCAGAGTTGTGAAGCAGGAGTGAGCCAGGATGTAGCTTCTGGTGGCTGCTCATGGGGTTGGCCTCTGTCACAGGCTTGTAATGAATCTAAGTTCCAATGGTTTGGATGGTTGGCCTTGGTAACAGATAAAAGCTATTGAAGCTGGGCTTTAGGAGCAGGCAGCTGAATGCATTTTGAACTTTAGTAGGCTAAGCGGACTAACACATCTTTTAACTATAAATAATACTTTTCCTGGACTATAGTGATAAAAACTCAAGGCTTGGGTGGGGGGGTGGTTGGAATTTTTTTTTTTCTTTTCTGCACTTTTATTTTCCTTTCAATGGACATGAGTTTGAGCAAACTCAGGGAGACAGTGAAGGACAGGGAAGCTTGATGTGCTGCAGTTCATGGGGTTGCCGAGAGTCAGACATGACTTGGCGACTGAACAACAACAAAATTTCCTTTCAATAAAATTAAACCATTTTAAGGAAGAACTTGATACACTATTTACAGAATAGTATTCATTCTCTGTTTTTCTCAAGATGATTTTTTTTTTAATGAGAAAATACTCCTGTGTAATCAGATTATTCTATCACATCAGAACTAAAGTGCAATAAATTTTGAAAGCAACATGGAAACTCTGCCTTCAGGGAGAACTATAGTTTCCATAAGATAAAGGACTAGGACTAGTTTTTTGAGGTTGGCAGCTTCCTACCCTGCTGACACACTCATTGGGAGCACTGAGATTGGGGTCAACACCAAAAGTAGGATCTATTCAATCCTGTAGGGATCAGATTCAAGAAGACTGTTGATCTTATTGCTAGACAGTTTCAAATGGAGAAGGAAAATTTAGACTTTGAGATTTAGATTCTATATTCAAAGGTTTAGAACTGGAAAGCATTTACATTCTGACTGCTTTGTACTGTAACAGAGAAATCCACCAGGAAGCTAGGGTGAAAGCTGCATTTCTCAAGTTAAAGCCAATGACTGTATTTATGTGAGTGAATAACAGTATACTTTCCTTCATCTATGTTTGCAATTTTTTGTTACATGTATTATTGTAGTTGAGTTTTTACCAACCTGTTATTTTGGGGGAAAATCATCACGAACCTTTAGTAGCAAGACCGGACTCTCAGGGCTCTAACAAGTAAGGCTGAAAACATTTTTGTTTGTACAATGTATGTGTTTCTTTTCAGCATTTCTAAGTTAGATATAAGCATTACCACTTCTATTATGGCACTTATATAAAATCTTGTCAACTCAATCTCCTCAAAGAATCAAATATTAAAGCACATAACTAAATATGCCAACAATGCAGTTTGTACAAGGGTGACACAAAGATTATTTTAAAAAGAAAAAGCAATCAAGCTCATTGTGGGGGTTGGAGATGACCATCTTTGTTCTTTAGAAGAACAACATACCTTTCTATTAGTCCAAAAGCAATGTCTAACATTAAAGCATGCATTTAAAAGATTAAGACCTTTGCTGTGTCCAGAAAATATTCTTTGAGAAAATACTATTCTACTGTGGTAAGAATAAACATAACATAGAATTCACTCTTTCAGCCATTTAAAGGTTTACAGTTCTGTGGCATTAAGTGCATTCACACATTGTCACCACCCATTTCCAGAACTTTTTCCACCCTATCCAATGGAAACTCTGTGTCCATTAATAACTTCCCATTTCCTTCTCCCCCTTAGTCCCTGGCAACCACCATTCAACTTTCTGTCTCTATGAATCTGACTGCTTTAGGAACCTCTCATCAGTTCAGTTCAGTCGCTCAGTCATGTCTGACTCTTTGCGACCCCATGAATTGCAGCANCAGCAGTGGCCACAGGACTGGAAAAGGTCAGTTTTCATTCCAATCCCAAAGAAAGGCAATGCCAAAGAATGCTCAAACTACCGCACAATTGCACTCATCTCACACGCTAGTAAAGTAATGCTCAAAATTCTCCAAGCCAGGCCTCAGCAATACATGAACCGTGAACTCCCTGATGTTCAAGTTGGTTTTAGGAACCTCCCATAAGTGGAGTCATATAGTCTTTTTGTGACTGGCTAATATCACTTAGCCAAATGTCAAAAAGGTTTATCCATGTTGTAGCATGTGTCAGAATTTTCTTTTCTTTCATTCTTTTAAAAATTCATTTATTTGGCTGTACTTGATCTCAGCCATGGCACAGAGATCTAGTTCTCTGACCTACTTTGGAAATGGGGAGTCTTAGCAATTGGACCACCAGGGAAGTCCCCGAATTTTGTTCTTTATTATGGTGGAGGAATATACCATTGTCTGTATGTATCACATTTTGTTCATCTATTTATTTGTTGATGAACACTTGGGTTGTGTCCACTTTTTGGCCATTGTTCCTGGAAGAATAATACTTCTATGAACATAGGAGATATTGTAAGTCAGTCTTTGTTGTTCAGTCACTAAGCCATGTCTGATTCTTTTCGATCCCGTGAACTGCAGCACTCCTAGCTTCCCTGTCCTTCCCTAGCTCCTAGAGTTTGCTACAGCTCGTGTCAATTGAGTCAGTGATGCCATCCATCCATCTCATCCTCTGTCTCTCCAGTCTCCTCTTGCCCTTGATCTTTCCCAGCATCAGGTCTTTTCCAGTGAGTCAGCTCTTTCCATCAGGTGGCCAAAGTATTGGAGCTTCAGTCTGTCCAATGTATATTCAGGGTTGATTTCCTTTAGGACTGACTGCTTTGAAGTCAGTCTTTAGATTAATATACAGCTCTGCATAATAGTGGAACCATGAATACTAGTACCAGTTCTATCCACCCTGCCTTGTCCTACACTATGCCAGATCAGTCAACTCTTCCTAGTTTTAAATCATAGGGTTTTGCAGGTCAAGGTTAATGTTGGAGACAAGTAGTTATTTAGTCTCCTTTATTTAAATATACCACAAATGGTTTATTAGTTTTAAATTTTTCAGTATTTTTTTGATAATATATGATTATTGTAGGAAACTAGGATATTGTAAAAAAAAAAGTTTAAAAATAACTCAAACTAGTTAAGGAAACAATTCCATTCACCATTGCAATGAAAAGAATAAAATACTTAAGAATATATCTACCTAAAGAAACTAAAGACCTATATATAGAAAGTTATAAAACACTGATGAAAGAAATCAAAGAGGACACTAATAGATGGAGAAATATACCATGTTCATGGATCGGCAGAATCAGTATAGTGAAAATGAATATACTACCCAAAGCAATCTACAGATTCAATGCAATCCCAGTCAAGCTACCAGCGGTATTTTTCACACAGCTAGAACAAATAATTTCACAATTTTTATGGAAATATAAAAAACCTCGAATAGCCAAAGCAATCTTGAGAAAGAAGAATGGAACTGGAGGAATCAGTCTGCCTGACTTCAGGCTCTACTACAAAGCCACAGTCATCAAGACAGTATGGTACTGGCACAAAGACAGAAATATAGATCAATGGAACAAAATAGAAAGCCCAGAGATAAATCCACACACCTATGGACACCTTATCTTTGACAAAGGAGGCAAGAATATACAATGGATTAAAGACAATCTCTTTAACAAGTGGTGCTGGGAAAACTGGTCAACCACTTGTAAAAGAATGAAACTAGATCACTTTCTAACACCATACGCAAAAATAAACTCAAAATGGATTAAAGATCTAAACATAAGACCAGAAACTATAAAAATCCTAGAGGATAACATAGGTAAAACACTCTCCGACATAAATCACAGCAGGATCATCTATGATCCACCTCCCAGAATACTGAAAATAAAAGCAAAAATAAACAAATGGGATCTAATTAAAATTAAAAGCTTCTGCACAACAAAGGAAACTATAAGCACAGTGAAAAGACAACCTTCTGAATGGGAGAAAATAATAGCAAATGAAGCAACTGACAAACAACTAATTTCAAAAATGTACAAGTAACTTACGCAGCTCAATTCCAGAAAAATAAATGACCCAATCAGAAAATGGGCCAAAGAACTAAATTGACATTTCTCCAAAGAAGACATACGGATGGCTAACAAACACATGAAAAGATGTTCAACATCACTCATTATCAGAGAAATGCAAATCAAAACCACAATGAGGTACCATTTCACGCCAGTCAGAATGGCTGCGATCCAAGTCTACAAGCAATAAATGCTGGAAAGGGTGTGGAGAAAAGGGAACCCTCTTATACTGTTGGTGGGAATGCAAACTAGTACAGCCACTATGGAGAACAGTGTGGAGATTCCTTAAAAAACTGGAAATAGAACTGCCTTATGACCCAGCAATCCCACTGCTGGGCATACACACTGAGGAAACCAGAACTGAAAGAGACACGTATTCCCCAATGTTCATCACAGCACTGTTTATAATAACCAGGACATGGAAACAACCTAGATGTCCATCAGCAGATGAATGGATA
>SJYW01055861.1:426945-447018 GCA_006410735.1 Raphicerus campestris | reverse complement strand
AGGGAACCCTCTTATACTGTTGGTGGGAATGCAAACTAGTACAGCCACTATGGAGAACAGTGTGGAGATTCCTTAAAAAACTGGAAATAGAACTGCCTTATGACCCAGCAATCCCACTGCTGGGCATACACACTGAGGAAACCAGAACTGAAAGAGACACGTATTCCCCAATGTTCATCACAGCACTGTTTATAATAACCAGGACATGGAAACAACCTAGATGTCCATCAGCAGATGAATGGATAAGAAAGCTGTGGTACATATACACAATGGAGTATTACTCAGCCATTAAAAAGAATACATTTGAATCAGTTCTAATGAGGTGGATGAAAGTGGAGCCTATTATACAGAGTGAAGTAAGCCAGGAAGAAAAACACCAATACAGTGTACTAACACATATATATGGAATTTAGAAAGATAGTAATGATAACCCTGTATGCAAGACAGCAAAAGAGACACAGATGTATAGGACAGACTTTTGGACTCTGTGGGAGAGGGAGAGGGAGGAATGATTTGGGAGAATGGCATTGAAACATGTATACTATCATGTAAGAAATGAATCGCCAGTCTATGTTCGATACAGGATACAGGATGCTTGGGGCTGGTGCACGGGGATGATCCAGAGACATGATATGGGGTGGGAGGTGGGAGGGGAGTTCAGGATTGGGAACTCATGTACACCCGTGGCTGATTCATGTCAATGTATGGCAAAACCAATACAGTATTGTAAGGCAAAATAAAGTAAAAATAAAATTTAAAAAATCACTCAAACTTAGGCTTCCCAGGTGCCTCAGTGGTAAAGAATCTTCCTGCTGATACAGGAGACACAGTTTTGATCCCTGATCTGGGAAGATCCCACATACTGTAGGATAACTAAGCCCACAACAGAAGACTAGCCCTTACTCATCGCAACTAGAAAAAAGCCCATGCAGCAACAAAGACTCAGCACAGCCAAAAATAAATAAATAAACATTTTAAAAAGTACTTTAATTTCAAACCTGACACTTGAAAGAAATTCTTAAATTAAAAAAAAATCACTATGTCCTTTCAGACACTTTTTTCTCATGTGGAGGTATATTTATATATGTGTGTGTCCACAGATATAAGTAATGCTAATATCTCAGACATTAAAATAATTTTTGTAAAATTGGGGTAATAAATTTATATATTTTGTGTATTATGAATACTTTCCTTTTATGCAATGACAGGCATAGCCTTTAAATAAATATTGAAGGAGATTTTGAAATTTATAAGTGAAAAAGCATACAAAATATAATGAATTAATATAATGAATAATGAGAAAAAAATCATTAATTTTTCATAAGGAATTATCATTTCTTTTCATAGATGGCAGTTTTCTAGGATACACAAATATTTTGTGGAAAGTATGGCATAGAATATGAAGAAACCGTAAAGCTTAGAAATAAAAATATTTTATTCAAAAACTTAGCTGAATGAGCAGGTTTTTATTATAAATTTTTTACAGTGATTTTAAATGGAACTAGGACACAATAAACTTGGTGATGTTGTTTTAGAATTATTCTGTAACAGTGGTACTCACTTCCTAGCACCCAGCAGGACAGTCTGAAAAGGCAGATTCTGTATATTTTATTGCAGGAAATATTTTTATATCTTTGCTTGTTGTTTTGCAATCTAAACTGTAATGACTGTCATTTTAAATGTTCCATCTCCTCCTTCAAGGAGGGACTCATGGGCCAGTCCTACCTAGAATCTCAGTCCATGTTTTTTGGTATTATAGATTTATGTCCCAAGGAGCATGGTTTCATGTGTCTTGACTTAATATTTACTGTTTTTAGCCACTATAGACCAATGTTATATTCTCTAAGACTGTCCTAGAGACCATATTTGTTGTCTCTGACACTTTGAGGATACTTATTATGATTACTCTATTTTGTATCAAAAATTATCATTGGTTCTGTTATTCTTATAATTGCAAATTACGTGTTTATTTATCCTTGTTTTTATTCATCCTGTCATAGACACCTATATTTAAATGGTAATACAATAGTTAAAAAACATCGTATTGTTCTACCCTTCTTAGTTAACATTCAATTATTTTTTGATTGGCTACAGTCTTTTTTCAGCTTTACTGAGGTATAATTGAAAAATAAAATTATACTATATATATAGTGTACAACATGATGATTTAATGCTAGGCTTCAGTATTACATGAACCAAGAACTTCCAGATGTCCGAGTGGATTTAGAAAAGAAAGAGGAGCTAGAGATCAAACTGCCAACATTCGCTGGGTTATAGAGAAAGCAAGGGAATTTCAGAAAAACATCTATCTCTGTTTCATCGACTACACTAAAGCCTTTGACTATGTGGATCATGACAAAATTTGGAAAGCTCTTAAGAGAGATGGGAATACCAGACCATCTTACCTGTCTTCTGAGAAACCTGTGTGCCAGTCTGGAAGCAACAGTTAGAATTCTGTATGGAACAACTGACTGGTTCAGGATGGAGAAAGGAGTACGACAGGGCTGTCTGCTGTCACCCTGTTTGTTTAACCTATATGCTGAGCACATCGTGAGAAATCCCGGGCTGGATGAGTTACAAGCTGGAATCAAGATAGGTGGGAGAAACCACAGATATGCAGATGATACTACTCTAATGGCCTAAAGTGAAGAGGAAATAAAAAGACTCTTGACGAGGGTGAGGGGGAGAGTGAAAGAGCAGGCTTGAGACTAAATACTAAAAAAATGAAGATCATGGCTTCCACCCTCATTACTGCATGGCAAATAGAAGGGGAAAAGTGGAAGTAGTGACAGATTTCCTCTTCTTGGGCTCCAAAATCACTGTGGATGGTGAGTATAGCCATGAAATCAGAAGACGATTGCTTCTTGGCAGGAAAACAATGATCAACCTAGAGAGTGTGTTGAAAAACAGAGCCATTATTCTGCTGACCAAGGTCTGTATAGTCAAGGCTATGGTCTTCCCAGTGGTCACATATGGCTGTGAGAGCTGAACCGTAAAGAAGGCAGAATGCCAAAGAATTGATGTGGTCAAACTGTGGTGCTGGAGAAGACTCCTGAAAGTTCCTTGGACAGTAACGAGATCAAACCAGTCAATCTTAAGGGAGATCAACCCTGAATATGCACTGGAAGGACTGATGCTGAAGCTGAAGCTCCGGTATTTCAGTTATCTGATGCAAACAGATGACTCATTGGAAAAGTCCCTGATTCTGAGAAAGATTGAGGGCAGAAAGAGAAGAGAGTGTCAGAGGATGAGATGGCTGGATGGCATCACCAATACAATGGACGTGAATTTGGGCAAATTCTGGGAGATGATGAGGGATAGGGAGACCTGGAGTGCTGCAGTCCATGGGATCACAAAGAGTCACACACGACTGGGTGACTGAACAACAGCAGCAACATACACTGTGAAAGCATTTCCATAATCAAGTTAATTAATATATCTCTCACTTTGTATATCTACCGTTTTTCTTGACAACACTTAAGTTCTACCGTCAACAAATATCAATTATACAATAGAGCATTGCCTACTATAGTCACCATGTGACTATATATTATACATTCAGATCTTATTAATCTTATAATGGAAAATTCATACTCTTTTAGCATTTAAAGCACTCCCAACCCTTGGAAACTACCATTCTACTCTGTTTCTGCAAATCCAACTCTTTTTTTTTTAAGACTCCACATGTGAGTTCACACAGTATTTGTCTTTCTCTGGATTATTTCAGCTAGGAAAATGCCCTTTGGTTTTATCCATGTTGTTACAAATAGCAGGGTTTCTTTCTTTTTTTTTTTNCTGAAAAGGCAGATTCTGTATATTTTATTGCAGGAAATATTTTTATATCTTTGCTTGTTGTTTTGCAATCTAAACTGTAATGACTGTCATTTTAAATGTTCCATCTCCTCCTTCAAGGAGGGACTCATGGGCCAGTCCTACCTAGAATCTCAGTCCATGTTTTTTGGTATTATAGATTTATGTCCCAAGGAGCATGGTTTCATGTGTCTTGACTTAATATTTACTGTTTTTAGCCACTATAGACCAATGTTATATTCTCTAAGACTGTCCTAGAGACCATATTTGTTGTCTCTGACACTTTGAGGATACTTATTATGATTACTCTATTTTGTATCAAAAATTATCATTGGTTCTGTTATTCTTATAATTGCAAATTACGTGTTTATTTATCCTTGTTTTTATTCATCCTGTCATAGACACCTATATTTAAATGGTAATACAATAGTTAAAAAACATCGTATTGTTCTACCCTTCTTAGTTAACATTCAATTATTTTTTGATTGGCTACAGTCTTTTTTCAGCTTTACTGAGGTATAATTGAAAAATAAAATTATACTATATATATAGTGTACAACATGATGATTTAATGCTAGGCTTCAGTATTACATGAACCAAGAACTTCCAGATGTCCGAGTGGATTTAGAAAAGAAAGAGGAGCTAGAGATCAAATTGCCAACATTCGCTGGGTTATAGAGAAAGCAAGGGAATTTCAGAAAAACATCTATCTCTGTTTCATCGACTACACTAAAGCCTTTGACTATGTGGATCATGACAAAATTTGGAAAGCTCTTAAGAGAGATGGGAATACCAGACCATCTTACCTGTCTTCTGAGAAACCTGTGTGCCAGTCTGGAAGCAACAGTTAGAATTCTGTATGGAACAACTGACTGGTTCAGGATGGAGAAAGGAGTACGACAGGGCTGTCTGCTGTCACCCTGTTTGTTTAACCTATATGCTGAGCACATCGTGAGAAATCCCGGGCTGGATGAGTTACAAGCTGGAATCAAGATAGGTGGGAGAAACCACAGATATGCAGATGATACTACTCTAATGGCCTAAAGTGAAGAGGAAATAAAAAGACTCTTGACGAGGGTGAGGGGGAGAGTGAAAGAGCAGGCTTGAGACTAAATACTAAAAAAACGAAGATCATGGCTTCCACCCTCATTACTGCATGGCAAATAGAAGGGGAAAAGTGGAAGTAGTGACAGATTTCCTCTTCCTGGGCTCCAAAATCACTGTGGATGGTGAGTATAGCCATGAAATCAGAAGACGATTGCTTCTTGGCAGGAAAACAATGATCAACCTAGAGAGTGTGTTGAAAAACAGAGCCATTATTCTGCTGACCAAGGTCTGTATAGTCAAGGCTATGGTCTTCCCAGTGGTCACATATGGCTGTGAGAGCTGAACCGTAAAGAAGGCAGAATGCCAAAGAATTGATGTGGTCAAACTGTGGTGCTGGAGAAGACTCCTGAAAGTTCCTTGGACAGTAACGAGATCAAACCAGTCAATCTTAAGGGAGATCAACCCTGAATATGCACTGGAAGGACTGATGCTGAAGCTGAAGCTCCGGTATTTCAGTTATCTGATGCAAACAGATGACTCATTGGAAAAGTCCCTGATTCTGAGAAAGATTGAGGGCAGAAAGAGAAGAGAGTGTCAGAGGATGAGATGGCTGGATGGCATCACCAATACAATGGACGTGAATTTGGGCAAATTCTGGGAGATGATGAGGGATAGGGAGACCTGGAGTGCTGCAGTCCATGGGATCACAAAGAGTCACACACGACTGGGTGACTGAACAACAGCAGCAACATACACTGTGAAAGCATTTCCATAATCAAGTTAATTAATATATCTCTCACTTTGTATATCTACCGTTTTTCTTGACAACACTTAAGTTCTACCGTCAACAAATATCAATTATACAATAGAGCATTGCCTACTATAGTCACCATGTGACTATATATTATACATTCAGATCTTATTAATCTTATAATGGAAAATTCATACTCTTTTAGCATTTAAAGCACTCCCAACCCTTGGAAACTACCATTCTACTCTGTTTCTGCAAATCCAACTCTTTTTTTTTTAAGACTCCACATGTGAGTTCACACAGTATTTGTCTTTCTCTGGATTATTTCAGCTAGGAAAATGCCCTTTGGTTTTATCCATGTTGTTACAAATAGCAGGGTTTCTTTCTTTTTTTTTTTTATAAAAGGTAAAATAATACTCCACTGTATATTTATGTATATCTCTTTATATCTATATCATATGTTCTTAATTCATTCATCCATCAACTGACACTCAGGTTATTTCCATACCTTGGCTATTGTGAATAGCTGGCAATGAATGTAAGAGTACAGTTATCTCTTCAGGTCAATGATGTGATTTACTTCGGATATATATTCCAGAAATAGGATTGATAGATCATAAGGTAGTGCTAGTTTTAGATTCTTGAGGAATCCATATAGTGTTTTTCATAGTGGCTATATCAGTTTTCACCAACAGTGTCCAAGGGTTCCCTTTTCTCCATATCCTTGCCAGCATTTGTCATCTCTTAACTTTTTGAGATGGCTCAGATGGTAAAGAATCTGCCTGCAGTCAAGAGACCTGGATTTGATCTCCAGGATTTGATCTCCTGACCCCGAGATCAAATCCTGGAGAAGTGAATAGCTATTCACTCTAGTATTATTGCCTGGAGAATTCTATGGACAGAGGAGCCTGTCTTGGGGTCAGGAAGATCCCCTGGAGAAGTGAATAGCTATCCACTCTAGTATTATTACCTGGAGACTTCCATGGACAGAGGAGCCTGGCAGGCTACAGTCCACGGGGTCTCAGAGTCAGACACAACTGAACAACTAACACTCTCAGTCATCGTGATAGGTGTGAAGTGATATCTTGCTTTGGGCTTGATTTGCATTTCCCCCGATGCCTAGTGATACTGAGTACTTTTTCATGTAAGTCGTCTTTGGAAAAAAGGTCTATTTGGGGGTTTTACCCATTTTTAAGTTGGAGTATCTGTTTTTATATTGCTGAAGTGTGAGTTCCTTGCATATTTCAGATAAACCGTTATGGGCTATATGGTTTACAGATGTTCTCTCCCATTCCATAGGCCGTCTTGATTTTGTTGGCTGTTTCTTTACTGTGCAGAAGCTGTTGAGTTTAATGGAGTTCTGCTTGTTCAGTTTTGCTTTTGTTGCTTTTGCTGTCAAATCCAAAAAATTATTGATTGCTAAAACCAGTGTCAAACAGCTTACTCCCAAAGCTTTCTTCTAGGAGTTTTATGGTTTCAGGTCTTACATTCAAGTTTTAATCTATTTTGGGTTGACTTTTGTGTATGGTTTAAGATGGAGGCCTGATTTAATTCTTCTGCATGCAGCTATCCAGTTTTTTACAGCACACTTTATTGAGAAGCCTCCCTCTGCCCTGAGCCCAGAGATAGCTATGGGAAGTGCTTGTGTGACCATTTAACAACTGCTTTGTTTGCTGCAGTTCTGTGTGACTTGTGAACCCAAGTCACATTAGCCCTCAGAATGAGGTGATTTGAGGGGGCCCCATGCCTCAGGGGGCAGCCTAAAGAGTTGGAGCACTAGATGTGCATTCCAAACTCTGTTCCTTTGGGAGAAGCTGGTAGTTGCAGGCTCCCTAGTTATTATAAGGCACTATGCCAGGGATGGGGTTTCTGGTGAGAGAGTGTCTTAGCCTGTTGAACCCATTTCCACATAGGTATCTTCTTAGTCACCCAGTGTGTAGGAGTCATTCAACTAGTTTCTGGGCTTCTTTCAAAGTGATTGGTCCGGTACAGTTGTGTATTTGTTGTATCCCTGGGGGAAAGGAAAGTCAGAAGCCTCTTCTGTCATCATCTTGGTGATGTCACCTTAGTTCTCTCTCTTTCACGCTCATAGCTGCATGTGCAGAGTTGCTGAGTAGATGAGAGCACAGTGTAAGGGGACAGAGAATAGAACTCAGAATGAGAAAATCTCACTTGAAAGTCTTCCTCTAGTGACCTTGAAGTAGTCACTTAAATTCTTTTTTAAAAATTTACTTACTTAAAAAATTTAATTTTTTCAAGATATGCATAACATAAAGTTGGTCATTTTAACCATTTTTAAGTGTCCAGTTAAGTGGTATCAAATATATTCACATTGTCATGCAGCTTCATTGAACTTTCCCTGGTGGCTCAGAGAGTAAAGAGTCTGCTTGCAGTATGGAAGACCCAGGTTTGATCCCTGGGTCAGGAAGATCTCCTGGAGAAGGAAATGGCAACCCACTCCAGTATCCTTGCCTGGAAAATTCCATGGATGGAGGAGCCTGGCAAGCTACAGTCCATGGGGACGCAAAGAGTTGGATAGGACTGAGCGACTTCACTTGATCCTTGATCTTGATCATGTCATGCAGCTAATCTCCAGAACTCTTTCATTCTGCAAAATTGAAACTCTATAACCATTAAACAAACAAACAAAAAATCTTAATTTCATACACATCTATCCCCCAGGCCCTGGCAATCACCATCTACTTTTTATCTTTATGAATTGAATTACTTTAGGTACTTAATATAAGTTAGTTACCCATTATTTGTTCTCTTGTGATGGGCTTATTTCACTTAGCTTGTTCTCAATGTTCTTTCATTTTATGTCACAATTTTCTTCCTTTTAAAAGCTGAACAATATTTCATTGTATGTAAATGCCACATTTTGTTAACCCATTAATCTGTCCATTGATACTTGGGTATTTCTGCTTTTGAGTTTTTATGAATGATACTGCTATGAGCAGGGGAGTACAGAAATCTTCTGAGCTCCTGCTTTCAATTCTTTTGAGTATATGCTCAGAAGTGGAGTTGCTGGATGGTGTTGTAATTCTATTTTTAATTTTTTAAGGAACAGTCATAGGGGCTGCACCATTTTATACTCTCTCCAGCAGAGCACACAGGTTCTAATTTCTCCCCATTCTCATCAAACTTGTTATTTTCTATTTTCTACCTTTATTTTTTTTTCTAGTAGCAAAAAAATGAGTGTGAGGTGGCATTTCTTTGTGGTATTTGCATTTTCCTAATGATTAGTCATTAGGAAAGTCATAAAGGTCTGTCTAGTCAAGGCTATGGTTTTTCCTGTGGTCATGTATGGATGTGAGAGTTGNAAAGTCTTCCTCTAGTGACCTTGAAGTAGTCACTTAAATTCTTTTTTAAAAATTTACTTACTTAAAAAATTTAATTTTTTCAAGATATGCATAACATAAAGTTGGTCATTTTAACCATTTTTAAGTGTCCAGTTAAGTGGTATCAAATATATTCACATTGTCATGCAGCTTCATTGAACTTTCCCTGGTGGCTCAGAGAGTAAAGAGTCTGCTTGCAGTATGGAAGACCCAGGTTTGATCCCTGGGTCAGGAAGATCTCCTGGAGAAGGAAATGGCAACCCACTCCAGTATCCTTGCCTGGAAAATTCCATGGATGGAGGAGCCTGGCAAGCTACAGTCCATGGGGACGCAAAGAGTTGGATAGGACTGAGCGACTTCACTTGATCCTTGATCTTGATCATGTCATGCAGCTAATCTCCAGAACTCTTTCATTCTGCAAAATTGAAACTCTATAACCATTAAACAAACAAACAAAAAATCTTAATTTCATACACATCTATCCCCCAGGCCCTGGCAATCACCATCTACTTTTTATCTTTATGAATTGAATTACTTTAGGTACTTAATATAAGTTAGTTACCCATTATTTGTTCTCTTGTGATGGGCTTATTTCACTTAGCTTGTTCTCAATGTTCTTTCATTTTATGTCACAATTTTCTTCCTTTTAAAAGCTGAACAATATTTCATTGTATGTAAATGCCACATTTTGTTAACCCATTAATCTGTCCATTGATACTTGGGTATTTCTGCTTTTGAGTTTTTATGAATGATACTGCTATGAGCAGGGGAGTACAGAAATCTTCTGAGCTCCTGCTTTCAATTCTTTTGAGTATATGCTCAGAAGTGGAGTTGCTGGATGGTGTTGTAATTCTATTTTTAATTTTTTAAGGAACAGTCATAGGGGCTGCACCATTTTATACTCTCTCCAGCAGAGCACACAGGTTCTAATTTCTCCCCATTCTCATCAAACTTGTTATTTTCTATTTTCTACCTTTATTTTTTTTTCTAGTAGCAAAAAAATGAGTGTGAGGTGGCATTTCTTTGTGGTATTTGCATTTTCCTAATGATTAGTCATTAGGAAAGTCATAAAGGTCTGTCTAGTCAAGGCTATGGTTTTTCCTGTGGTCATGTATGGATGTGAGAGTTGGACTGTGAAGAAGGCTGAACACCGAAGAATTGATGCTTTTGAACTGTGGTGTTGGAGAAGACTCTTGAGAGTCCCTTGGACTGCAAGGAGATCCAACCAGTCCATTCTGAAGGAGATCAGCCCTGGGATTTCTTTGGAAGGAATGATGCTAAAGCTGAAACTCCAGTACTTTGGCCACCTCATGCAAAGAGTTGACTTATTGGAAAAGACTCTGATGCTGGGAGGGGCTGGGGGCAGGAGGAGAACGGGACAACAGAGGATGAGATGGCTGGATGGCATCACTGACTCAATGCTCGTGAGTCTGAGTGAACTCTGGGATTTGGTGGTGGACAGGGAGGCTTAGCATGCTGCGATTCATGGGGTTGCAAAGAGTTGGACACAACTGAGCGACTGAACTGAACTAAACTGAAGTGAATCATTAGTGATTTTGAGCATCTTTTCATGTGCTTGTTAGCCATATACCATTGTTAGTATATTATCTTTGGGGAAATAACTACTCAGTCCTGATCAATTTTTTTCTTCCAGTTTTATTTAAATATAATTGAATATAGCACTGTAAAATTGTATCACATAATGATCTGACTTACTTATGTCATGAAATGATGACTATAATAAGTTTACTAAACATCCATTATCTCATATAGATATAAAAGTAAATGGAAAAAATAGTTTTTTCTTGTGATGAGAATTCTTAGAAATTATTCTCTTAATGACTTTCATATATAATGTAGCAGTGTTCTTTATATTTATCATGTCATATGTTACATTAGCTCAGTGGTAAAAAAAAAAAAAATCCACCTGCCAATGCAGGAGATGTGGATTCTATCCCTGGGTCAAGAAGATCCCCAGAAAAGGAAATGGCAACCCACTTCAGCTTTCTTGCCTGGGAAATCCCGTGGATGGAGGAGCCTGGCAGGCTACAGTCCACAGGGTCGCAAAAACGTTGGCTAAGACTTGGTGACTAAACAACAACAACAATGTGGAACCTCGTTGTCCCAGCATCACTTTTGAAACTCACTAAGTTTTAATTAGTTTCAAAAATTAATTTCTATAAAGCATTTAGAATAGGACATAGGATGCAAGCAGCACTGAGTAAATACTAGTTATTATTTTATCATTTATTACACTAAATCATCATTATATGTCTACTTGTCTTTCCCTCTCAAGACTACCTGAATCTTCGTACCTCCAGGCTTGTCCTAGCACCTGACAGAGAGTACGTGCTGCACGCTAAAAGGATTTTGTTGAATGGACGAATGATAAATAGGACTTCTCTGCTGAGGCTGCAGACAAAGTACAGGGCAGATGCTAGTTTCAGCACGGACATTCTTTATGTACTGTGGGTCCCAACCAGAGGGCCTCTCAAGCTTAGAACATGCTAACAGCGTCTGCCTTAGGGCATCTTCCCAGAGAGCATAGCACACAACCCCTTGATGCAGATCACCCTGGACAACTAGAATCTCTTTAGCATGTTTATCATTTCCACATGGCCCTCCACACTTGTTAGTTTGCCCTCCACTTGTCCCTGAGCATGAACTCAGGGAATGGAATCCCTCCCTGATATTTGCTTCAGCCAAACCTCCTCTGCTGGATCCTTTGGCTTTCAGCCTCTAAAAGTTGAAGGGTTCAAGGCTTACTCTCAGCACCTTAACTATTTCTGTCTACATTCTTCACCTACATGATCTCATCTGGTTTAATGGCTTTAAATACCACATAAGTGGTGATGACTCCCAAACTTGTTATTCCAGCCGTAAATCTTCACTGAGATCCAGACTTGTATTTCAATTGTTTTCTTCACGTCTCATCTCAGATCTCTAATAGGCATCTCAAACTTAACATAAACAAAACAGCTTCTTCCACTTCTCTGTCTTCCTCATCTTGGTTGTTGTTGCCGTTTAGTTGCTAAGTTGTGTCTGACTCTTTTGTAACCCCATGGACTGTAGCCTGCCAGCTTCCTCTGTCCATGGAATTTCCCAAGAATTCTGGAGTGGGTTGCATTTCCTTCTCTACATAAAAGACTACATAAAGTTCTCCTGGTTGCTGAAATAAAACGTTTGGGATTTGTCCCTGATTTTTTTTTCATCCCTATATCAAACAAATCCTATCAGATCTGCCTTGCAAATACGCCAGCATCTTATGCCCAATGACCACGTCCAAAGCTTCCACTTAAGGACAAGCCCTCTGCTTGTGCTCAGTTTAAGACAGTAGCCTCTTACTGCTCTCTTCCACTCTAGTCTCTTTCAACCCCATTCTTTACATAATAGTCCAGAAGATGTTTGAAAACATAAGTTATCTTGCTCCTCTGTTTAATACCCTCTACTGGTTTCAGTTACATTTGGATGATATCCAAATTTCTTACCATTGCCCACATGACTTTCTTGATCTTATCCTTTAAATAACATGTTAAAGGCTGAAATTTCTACCAGGTGCAAAGATTTAATGAAAGGAGATTTCAGACTGAGTTGCTAGTTCGCCGTATGCAGATGTTCAAAGGAAATGAACATAAACCTTTCATAAGCCTTGAAACTCTTTGATAAAATAAAAGAGTTGAGACAGTAGATGAGAGAAGAGTTTGTGAGAAATATTTAGAAAATCCTACATTGTGAGTCCAACTCCATATTCTACCAAGGAAGACTCGGAATGTCTCCTCCTCCCCTCAAACCTGGTGGTGTCTGGGAGCTTCCATGGGGCCACACACAAAACTTACTGGGTTATTTCTTCTGTTGGGAAACAGACTAGGGTCTTGCTTCTGCCTGTAGGACTAGGAGAATGAGAAAAAAGCTGGGTGATTTTGGGGACAGAGTCAGGAGAATATGGCTACATTAGGACTGGGGGGCAGGGATAATGGCCAGCTGTGGGCCTCAAGAGGAGAGCTTGTGCATGAGGGTGTCCTGAGATCTGACTAACAGGGCTGTCCAGTGGAGTGTGGCAGCTCCAGCTCCAACTCTTGGTGGTCAATTCCCCGAAACTGAGGGAGGAGTCCTGAGGGATCACTCAAAATAGAGATTTTTTGCCCCAGAACACAGAACTGCAGAGAGAGGACTCAGGAGGGAACCTCCAAAGTCCTGAAATGGCACCCCACTCCAGTACTGTTGCCTGGAAAATCCCATGGACAGAGCACTCCATGGGGTCGCTGAGGGTTGGACACGACTGAGCGACTTCACTTTCACTTTTCACTTTCATGCATTGGAGAAGGAAATGGCAACCCACTCCAGTGTTCTTGCCTGGAGAATCCCAGGGACAGGGGAGCCTGGTGGGCTGCTGTCTATGAGGTCGCACAGAGTTGGACACAACTGAAGTGACTTAGCAGCAGCAGCAGGCCTGGGAAACACAAAGCCAGATTACTTTGGTTCTAGTCCAAGAAAGACCCTTCTTGCTCCTTTACCAGTCTCTGTCTGCATCAGCCAGTTTCAGAGGGGTCGAAGCTGTAGTTATCTAGTTTTCATCTACTGCATTGAAATGTCCAATTTCTGGCTTGAGGCTGCTTTGTGACTTGAAGCCATCTCGGGACGACCTGTTTGACAACAGTAAAAAGTGAATTGATATGACAGGCTGGAGTTCTTTCTTTCTGGCTGGAGAAGTTTCCCTTGCTGAATAAAGCTGGAAGAAGTAGAAGAGAATGGCTAAAACTATGGTGTGATAGTATTATGAGTACAGCCAGCTCCCCATGGCAAAGGCTCTGCTTGTCTGATCCCTCACATTATCCCCTGAGAAAGCCTTCCCCAGCCTATAGGTTTAAAGGAGCAACATTTTTTTCTCCACCTGTTCTTCAGCAATTTTACTCTTGTTTTTTCTTCAAAGCACTGACTACAGTGTGAAAGTATCTTGTTCAGGTGTTTGCGTATTGTCAGTTGTCTGCCCTTGGTTCCATAAAAGCAGGAATCCTTTCTCTTTGGCTCACTGCTATATCTACCTACTGACTACAGTAGGTGCCCTGTGTATATAAGTGCTCACTAAGTATTTTTTGAGTGGATGAATGAGTAAAAACTATAGGTCAAAGAGTGAGAAAAATGCACATTCATCCCACTTCAATGGGGTTTTTATTGTGGGTTTTTGTTTTCACAAAATTATTCATTCACCCTGTGGTGGTAACAATGGTCACATTATTTGTATGACTAACTTTTTTAGTTGACACTTTCATGAAAAAGTCATATTACAAAAGGAAACACAAACATTAAGGAAGTTTTAAACAAACATGGAGGAATGACCAGTTTGAAGTATTCAACCAAAAACATTTGACTATAGATCGATCCAAATATATTTTTATTCAATAATATATTTTTACTTTTCAACATGAGCTCTCAAACATCTCTCTTTACTGTTCATACTGGAGGGCAGGACTCACATATGCCCAGTAAGCTAAGGAATCTCAGTGTGGGGGACACACTCCAAATTGGCCCCCCAGGACCCTCATCCCTGGAAAGTGCACCTTTGTGGAACCCCCTTCCTAGGAGTGTCCATGGTGACTGCAACTTCTTTCTATCTAATAGAATATGGTAGGGGTGATAGAATGTCATTCCATGATTATGATATGGTAGTTAACCTACATCTTTCTAGCCAGCTCTTCTTTTAGGGACTCTCTTTGCTGGCTTGAGCTGTTATGTTGACTGAGGGTGCCCACCAGAATCTGAGGGCAGCCTTCAACTGACACCCAACAAGAAGCAGATACCCTCAATTCCACAACAACAAAGGAAGAAATTCTCTTACTGGAAACATAAACTCCACTTAAACCATTATCAATCATTAACACTTCAGGGCCTGTGAAGGATTTAATAAGAGGTTTGGTAGAAAGGTGGATCAAAGAATCTGACCTTGAAAGGGATGACTGCTCTAGGTGAGAACAGATCTGTAACAGGAAAACTCAACTGGAGATATATCCCTCCAGCATCACCACTTTCCTGGGTCTTGGCCGTATGAGTTGTTGCCCATATACTTAATATCTTTACAAAGATCTAATGAGGAGAGATGTTTCTGGGGACCAAAGGTGGAATAAGAAGGATGGGGTTGTCAACAGAATCAATAAACAGTCTATCATAGGAATTGAAAAGAATTTTATTCAAGCCAAACTCAGGACTACAGCCCAGGAGACACAGATTCAAGAAGCAATTGAATTGTGTTCCTCTGGACTAAACTATGGGAGAAGCTTGTATATAGGCAAAATTCACTAAGTTACATAAATTGTTTGCCAAGAATTAAGATTGGAACTGGCACATAATAGTGCTTGTTAAGCAAAAATAAGTTGAGCTCTGAAATGGTTGCAAGGGGAAACCTTGAGATGGTTAAGACTGCAGTTGGCAGTTGTTAGCAGATACTGTTTTGAAAACCACTGTTGGCATCCTTTGAATTTGATATAGTTCATAAAATTCAAGTTCTCAGCAAAGCAAGAATGTGTTTGAAACCCCATCTACGGTGGCCACCCAGCTCCATTTTAGATGCCTGAATCACAGTTTTTATCTTATCAGAACAAAGAACAAACATCAAATAAGACAGGGGTACATTCCTTCAAACTTTCAGAAGAGGACGATTAGCACGTACACAGTGAGTCAGAATGTCCTTGGTTCCTGGGAAGGGACCTTCATTTTTGAACAAGTAACTAACATTGGCATCCTAGGAAGGGGGCAAGGCCTTTATTCCTATCTTCGAAGTGGACATTCTAAACAATCTGGTAAATGCACTTTTTTTTTTTTTTTTAATGCTTAAAGTAAGTATACCATGCGTGTCTGACAAGCCCTACAACAGGCCATTCTAGTTGGTGTAAATTTCAAGCCAAATCATGGATAAGCCAGAATGACTTTCCCATACCTCAGTACATGAAAATTCCCTCCTTCAGAGCTCAGTCACAGACACCCTGAACAACCCTCCACATTGACACTAACCATGGCCACGTGCAGGCAAAACCAGAGAAGGCAAATGGGGGAGTCAGTGGGCCTGATGGTAACTGAGCCCAGGGGGAGATTTGCATCCTCACCGAGCTGAGATCACGTTCCTCTGAAGCCTGAACATCCTCCTTCTTAAGGGAGCTCTGGCTCAGATGCAGAGCCTGAGCTTTCTTCTTGCATCCCTAGAAAAGAGGGACTCTTCTCACATTCCCTGAAACAGGGACTGTGGATGGAGGAGGCAGGAAGCCATGGACCAAGGCGTGGGTTGGTGACCTGAGAACGGGCCAAGATGCACCCAGCATTCACAGTCCTCTTCATGCTGCTCTTTGTCCTGCTGTGTATCCTGGGCCTCCTGGCCAATGGCTTCATTGTGCTGGTGCTGAGCAGAGAATGGGCGCGACGTGGGAGGCTGCTCCCCTCTGACCTGATCCTCTGTAGCTTGGGACTCTCCCGCTTCTGCCTGCAGTGGGTTGGAATGGGGAGTAACTTCTACTATTTCCTGCATCTGGTCGACTACTGCAGCGGTCCTGCCCGGCAGTTCTTCGGTCTACCCTGGGTCTTCCTCAGCTCCGTCACCTCCTGGTTTTGTTCCTGGCTCAGCGTCCTCTTCTGCACGAAGATTGCTAACTTCACCCACCCCGCCTTCCTCTGGCTAAAGTGGAGGTTCCCCAGGTCGGTGCCCTGGCTTTTGCTGGGCTCTCTTCTCACCTCCTTCTCTGTCACCCTGCTGTTTTTTTTAGGGAACTACGCTTTGTATAAAGGGTCCTTCACTAGAAAACCTTTCAGGAACATGAGCTATCAGCAGTGGAACAGGATTCTGGACATGTACTATTTCTTGCCCCTGAAACTGATCACTCTTTCAGTTCCTGGCTCTGTTTTTCTGGTCTCAGTTGCTCTGCTGATTCACTCTCTGAGGAGACACGCGTGGAGGATGCAGCACAGTGCCCACAGCCTGCAGGATCCCAGTAGCCAGGCTCACACCAGAGCTCTGAAGTCACTAGTCTCCCTCCTTGTTCTTTATGCTCTGTCTTTCGTGTCCCTGATCATCAATACTGCAGGGTTCTGCTCCTCACAGAGTGACTGGTATTGGCTATGGCAAATTTTAATCTACTTGTGCACATCCATCCATCCCTTTATCCTCATCCTTGGCAACCTCAGGCTTCGAGGGGCATTTGGGCAGTTGATTTTGTTGGCCAGGGGCTTCTGGATGGCCGAGGTGGTGTGATCACCTTAACCAATCCATCAGAAGAAGCTCAAGTGAGGATGACAGAGCCACAATCCAAATACATGAAAATGTCTTCAATATCTGTTGGATCATATTGTGGGCTTTCTCCTTTGGGAAGGAGAGGAGGGGAGTCAAATCTGGGAACTCTTTGAGCATAATTTCTTCCTGGAACACTGTTAAAATGTGGCCCCGCTGGTCCCAGAGAGCCAGCATCATCCAGAAGGTCAGAATATAAAAATTCCGTGTTATTCTCTCTCTTTGTATCCCCGCTGTTATGTGGAAGCCTTTGGTTAAAAAGTCTTAACTGCACTATCTTTAAGTAATTTTGTTTATGTCTTTATTTTTTGGCTGGGCTGGATCTTTGCTGCTGCACGGTCTTTCTTCTAGTTGTAGTACGTGGGCTTCTCATGTGGGATCCTCCCGGACCAGGAATCAAAACCATGTCTCCTGCATTGGCAGGTGGATTCTTTACCACTGAGCCACCAGGGAAGCCCCTTAACTGCACTATCTTATCTCAGTTGTCTGCTGGGAAATTAAGAAAAGTCGTGTCTGTTCCTGAACTAGTATGTGGCTGGGGAAGCAGCGACCTTCCTGAGGATAATGTAACAGTCACTATGTGAGCCCCAAAGGACAGTAATTGTGGTTGACAGTGGCCCGGGCTGTGAGGCCTAATAGTCCTTCTTTCTATGGAGATTCTTTTCTCTTACCAAACTTGGACACTTTGATTTTAATTTTATTAAAACTACTAGATTTCTTCACAATACATTTTCTCCTTAATATTTCTGTTTTTCTGGTTCTGATTTTCTCTAAGTGGCAGCCAGCCTTTTCCCGTTTATTCTTCCTTTGGAATCACATGTTGTGATTTTTCTTCTTTTTCAGATTGTCTCAAACTTTTTCCTGAAGCAATTGTCTCAGAGTCACATGTGAATTAAATAAATGACTTAAATAAACATGTACTTTTTGTTCTGAAAAAAAAAAAAAAGAATTTCACTTAGTGTTCAAAACTATTTAACTTCTGTTGTGTGTTTTTTTTTTTAAAGAATCATCCCATTAAATCTTATGTTTAACTATTTGTTTAAAACAGTTTTTTTCAGTTACTACACAGAAGTTTTAAGAAATAATTTTGGAAAAAATTTTAATTAGAGTTTAGGTGCCTCTAAGGCAGAATATAAAAAGTTTTTGCTAAAATTATCAATGTGCATATTTCAGAGACTAACCTGCAACTGGATTCCTGATAGACAGAAATTTTAATTTCCTCTGAGAGTAAAAATAATTTCCTTACTGATCAGGGTATATGCTGCTGAGTGGATGTACACTCATGAACTAAAATCTTTGGGCAATTATTCTACACTTGAGCTTTAACTATTTTTTAATAAGTAATATGTTTACATTGTTAAAAATTCAAAAAGTACTAAAGAATATATATGAAAAAAACTCTCTCCTACTTTCCCCTTTTGAGATATTCTTAACAGTTTCAAGTCTGTCCTAAAGATATTTTATTCTATGACAGGAAGCCACGAATACCTAACAAACCTTTCAACTGAGTTGCTTACAAACTACTGTATTCCAGGTGCTATGCTTAGTCTCTCAGTCATGTTCGACTCTTCGCAACCAACTAGCCAAGTGAGTTATTACCTACCACCTGTGGCCTTCACACAAATGGTTGTACATGATTCACGCTTCTCTATACCTCACTGCTTCTGTTTAACAATACATGAATCTTGGAGGTCTACACAAATGCACACACATACATTTCCTCACTTTTTTAGATGTACCACAATTTTTAAAAATGTCACCTGTTTGTAGTCAGTTAAAGTTGCTCCTGTCTTTTGCTATTAGAATATTGATAGCAATGGTGCAATGTTGGCCGTCTCTTGTACACGTCTCTGGTACTGTACAAATTAACTATAGGATAAAGTCCATGAAATGGAGTTACTGGGTCAAATGGTGTGTGCATTTCTAATTTTGATGTGTTGCCCTCTATAGGTTTTGGTCAATTTGCTTCCTCACTAGCGATTTATGAGTGTGCTTATTTTTACACTTTTCATTTTTTTTTTTTGGCTAATCAGTGAAAGGTGGCATATTAGTGTAGTTGTAATTTGCAAGACTTATTTTGAGTAAGGTTTATCATTATTTTATATGTACAGAGCCATTTGTTTTTGTTCTCTGTGGAAAGCCTATATCTTTGTTTAATTTGGAGTTTGGCTTTTGGCTTTTTCCTTCTTTTTGGCTGGACTGGATTTCATTGTTGTGTGTGGTCTTCTCATCAGAATGGCTTCTCTTGTTTCTTAGCACAGGTTCTAGGGCATGGCAGGCTGCAGTAGTTGCATCGGTCTAGTTGCCCCATGGCATGCGGAATCTTCCCAGACCAGGGATTGAACTCGTGTCCCCTGCACTATAGGTGGATGTTAACCACTGGACTACCAGGGAAGGCCTGGCTTTTTTCTTATTGGTTTGTAAGAACTCTTTATATCTTAGCAAAATTAGCTCTATTATTTGATGTGAATGGCACAACCCTCCCCCACCCTCAATGTTTTTATCTTACTTTATTCTTGATTCTAATGTTAATTTTTAAAAGCATCTTTATTTTGAAATAATTGTAGACTCACAGAAAGTTACAAAAAGAGTAGAATCCTATGTACTGTTCAGCCAGCTTTCTCCAGTGATGACATCTTATGCAGCTATAGTACAATATCAAAATTGATAACAGTTTCTACTAATTTTTTTACCCTGCATTCAGAAAGGCAATGCCAAAGAATGCTCAAACTACCTCACAATTTACTCATCTTACATGCTAGTAAAGTAATGCTCAAAATTCTCCAAGCCAGGCTTCAGCTAGAACTCCCAGATGTTCAAGCTGGTTTTAGAAAAGGCAGAGGAACCAGAGATCA
>SJYW01055861.1:370945-411648 GCA_006410735.1 Raphicerus campestris | reverse complement strand
CCGGGCAATCTTGATTCCAGCTTGTGCTTCTTCCAGTCCAGCGTTTCTCATGATGCACTCTGCATAGAAGTTAAAAAAGCAGGGTGACAATATACAGCCTTTACATATTCCTTTTCCTATTTGGAACCAGTCTGTTGTTCCATGTCCAGTTCTAACTGTTGCTTCCTGACTTGCATATAGGTTTCTCAAGAGGCAGGTCAGGTGGTCTGGTATTCCCATCTCTTTCAGAATTTTCCACAGTTTATTGTGATCCACTGTTATTTGACCTGAGGCCAAACTGTGGTGGAGATAATGAAGATAATGGTGACCTCCTTCAAAAGGTCCCATGCATGCACTGCCTGGCTCAGTGCCCCTAACCCTGCAGCAGGCCACTGCCGACCCACGCCTCTGCCAGAGGCTCCTGGACACTCACGGGCAGGCCTGGGTCAGTTTCTTGTGGGGTCACTGCTCCTTTCTCCTGGGTCCTGGTGCATACAGGGTTCTGTTTGTGCCCTCCCAGAGTCTGTTTCCAGTCCTGTGTAAGTTCCGGCAGCTCTGTGATGGGTTAATGGTGACATCCTCCAAGAAGGCTTATGCCATACTGAGGTCTGCTGCACCCAGAGGTGCTGCCCCCACTGCAGCCCACTGCTGACCCATACTGCCACAGGAGACACCCAAACACAGTTCCGTTTCAGTCTCTGTGGGGTCTCTGGGTCCTGGTGTGCACACACGTTTTGTTTGAGCGCTCTGAGCATCTCTGGCAAGTATGGGCTTTGATTCTAAACGTGATTTTGCCCCTCCTACCATCTTGCTGGGAGTTCTCCTTTGCCCTTGGACATGGGATATCTCCTTAAAGTCACTCCAGCACAGCACAGGTACTGCTCCAATGCCATGTGGCAGACGTGGGGTGTCGCCTCACCCTTGCTCCAGTGGTGCTCCAGGTGCTCATAACTTCAGAGTATTATCTAAATAAAAAGGATTTGTTGTAAAGATATGAGGGATGGGCCATAGAATCTAATGAAATGGAAATGAAAACAATTCAACCCAAGTCTTTCTAACAGGGTTTGAAGATAGGGCTCTGGCTGGATGGGGGTGAAGAGGGCAGAGCAGCTTTATGCTATCCTCTGTATTTCCTATTGAATTGGAACCTACCCACTTCCTTCTTTCAGTCCTTTTGTGGCTGGAAGGTGTCATTGTAGAAAATGCCAAAAATAGAAACTGGCTTTGGCACAATACCCAGCCCTGGCTTTCCACAGAGCCTGCTTTTTCATCAGTGCAGTAAGTAACCAAGCTGTGGTCCCCAAATGTGGTTCATGAGTGCCGAGAACAGCACCTGAAATTCTCACCACTGAAGAAAGTGAAATGCACAGTGAGAGTCACAAAAAAGAATACAAGCTGGGAGGAAATTTGAGGATAACCATCNTTTCTTCCAAGGAGCAAGTGTCTTTTAATTTCATGGCTGCAGTAACCATCTGCAGTGATTTTGGAGCCCCCCAAAATAAAGTCTGTCACTGTTTCCATTGTTTTCCCATCTACTTGCCATGAAGTGATGGGACCAGATGCCATGATCTTAGTTTTCTGAATGCTGAATTTTAAGCCAGCCTTTTCACTCTCCTCTTTCACATTCATCAAAAGGCTCTTTAGTTCCTTTTCACTTTCTGCCATAAGGGTGGTGTTATCTGCATATCTGAGGTTATTGATACTTCTCCCTGCAACCTTGATTCCAGCTTGTGCTTCATCCAGTTCAGCATGATGTCCTGTTTAAAGGATATGAAATGCCTTTTGGGGGTGATGAAGATGTTATGGAACTGTGGAAGCATGAGGTTCCATGACANCACTCAGCCTTCTTTATGGTCCAACTCTCACATCCATACATGACTAATGGAAAAACCATAGCTTTGACTAGACGGATCTTTGTTGGCAAAGTAATGTCTCTGCTTTTGAATATGCTGTCTAGATTGGTCACAGTTTTTCTTCCAAGGAGCAAGTGTCTTTTAATTTCATGGCTGCAGTAACCATCTGCAGTGATTTTGGAGCCCCCCAAAATAAAGTCTGTCACTGTTTCCATTGTTTTCCCATCTACTTGCCATGAAGTGATGGGACCAGATGCCATGATCTTAGTTTTCTGAATGCTGAATTTTAAGCCAGCTTTTTCACTCTCCTCTTTCACATTCATCAAAAGGCTCTTTAGTTCCTTTTCACTTTCTGCCATAAGGGTGGTGTTATCTGCATATCTGAGGTTATTGATACTTCTCCCTGCAAACTTGATTCCAGCTTGTGCTTCATCCAGTTCAGCATGATGTTCTGTTTAAAGGATATGAAATGCCTTTTGGGGGTGATGAAGATGTTATGGAACTGTGGAAGCATGAGGTTCCATGACATTGTGAATATTCTAAATGCCACTGAATTGTACACTTTAAATGGTCAAAATCTTGAATTGTATGCAATGTGAATTTTACCTCAATTCTAAAAAATTGTTTTACTATGAATTTTCAAAGGTACTTCATTTCCTCTTCCTCAGTCTTTTGATATTTTCTTAACAGACTCAGTTTGAATTATTCTCAATTTATATTTTGTTTGTTTGTGGGTAAGATAAACCAGAGAGCTGTAATATTTAGGTAAGAGATGCTTCATTCTGATTTTTAAAAGTAGTTTTAAACATTTTTCCAGATAAAATATCATGGTCTCACTTATATTCTAGGATGTTTCGAGCTCAGTCATTAATTTTTGTGTCAGTAGAGTGAAAGGATCACTAACAGGGAGTTGTGGTCCCTTCTTTCTTAAGTAGCCTGACTTACCTCTGATGATCTGTGCTTGATTCTTAGGCAAGCATGAGTTCTGAATACATCCTTCAGTTTTCATAAGAGCATATCCTTAGACCTGATTATGTAGAGAGATGTTTGCGGTTATGAACTTTTCATTTTTGGCCAGCCACTTGCCACCATGGCAAGTTTGAAAGGAAAATGAGCGATGTGATATCCACTGATTCATATGGAGCCAGCCCTGTTCCTCGTGGATGTGCGTATAATTACTGCGTCTTTGGCTCCAGGTCCCCCTGTGAACTCCCTACCCTTGGAGCTGAGTGGGACTATTGGTGACCATATGATGACCCTTTTACCTCTGGCCCAAGGCCTGTTTGATCCCTTGGGCATGGTGAATCTTGTAAGTCACAAATTTTCCTCTTTTTCCCCACTCATTTCAGAAAAGCTTAGACTTGTGGCTGGAGAATTTAGGAAATAGACTTTCGTGGCATAAATTCTGTGCACTTCGCAACATCTCGATTTAGTCTTCCTTTCTAATTCATATATACCAGTATATCTTTTTTATTTCTTCTCCATATAATTTTCTGTGGACTATATGTATTTCTAAGTAGTTGTAATTCACATTTTTTAAAGACTAAGTCAGGGATCAAAAACAGAGCCCAGAGATAAAATTCCATTTCTCTGTGACTTCAAACGACGGTGCGGGATTGGGGCCCCTCCCATCAGCTCCCTCACACAGACACACACCACACACGTGCACTCACATGCCCAGACACGTACATGCATGCACAGTAGGCAGCAGGCACGCTGCCCTGCCCACCGTCCTCAGAGTGAAGCCCTTGAACCACAAGGTCCCAGGCTACCGTTTTGATTCAGAGCTCCTCGTCAGAACCCGAGTCAGAGCGGCCTTTATGTCCTTGTTCCTCAGACTGTAGATGAGCGGATTCAACATAGGGATCATCACCGCGTAGAAGAGCACCACCACCTTGTCCTGCTCGGCGGAGGCGGTGGAGCGGGGCTGCATGTAGGTAACCAGGGCCATGCCGTAAGACATGGAGACCACGGTGAGGTGCGAGGCGCAGGTCCCGAAGGCTTTGCGGCGCCCCGCGCTGGAGCGGATCCGCAGGACAGCGGCCACGATGCGCGCATAGGACAGCGCGACCAGGCAGCAGGGCACCAAAAGCACCACCACGCTGGATGCCAGTATGACCGCCTGGTTGAGGGTGACGTCCACGCAGGCCAGCCTGACGAGCGCCAGCGTCTCACAGGCCACGTGGTTCAGCACATGGCGCCCACAAGTGGGCAGACGCACGGTGACCACGGTCTCCACCGCCGCATTCGCCAGGCCCACGAGCCAGGAGACGGCGGCCAGGCCTGCGCAGAGCCGCGGCCCCATGACGGCCGCGTAGCGCAAGGGGTCGCAGACGGCCACGTAGCGATCATAGGCCATGGCGGCCAGCAGCAGGAACTCGGTGCCCCCCAGGGCCAGCGAGAAGAAGTGCTGAGTACCACATCGGGCGGAGGAGATGGTCTTCTTCTCCAGGAGGAAGTGCGCCAGCATCTGGGGAACCCCACTGGAGGTGTAGCAAATGTCCACTATGGAGAGGTTGCCGAGGAAGAAGTACATGGGCAGCTGGAGGCGGGAGTCCAGCCAGATCAGGACAAGGATGAGCCCGTTGCCCAGCAAGGTCAGCAGATAGGTGGCCCCGAACAGGATAAACAGCCCAGCCTGGGTCCGCCAGTCCCCGGAGAGGCCCAGCAGGACAAACTCACTCACCCAGGTCAGGTTGTTCCTCCCCATGGAGCAGGAGGGCCAGGCTGCCAAGGGAGGAGCAGAGGCAGGGAAGGGCAGGTAAAGGTCTCTGTTTAGGAGTCTGGGATTAAGCCATCGGCCAGGACTGGAGCTGGAAGTGGGGCACCTCCCCTCAGGTTCCTTATCCTAGGTGCTGAGGGGACAATGCCATGAAGTGGGAGGGAAAAGGAGATTTGAGTTCTCAGGATGGACTCAAGGATGAAGCCCCTGTTCTGGTCGTCCTTATGCACCTAGGATCCAACACAATTACAATTACATGGGATATAAGCGATCAGTGTAAAAGGAAAGATAGAGGAAAAGGTGGTGGAGAGAAGGGAGGAAGTGTGATAGGAAAGAAAAAAGGAAGTAAAAGAGAAAGAAAAACTAGGGAAGGAGAGCAAAAACTAAGGGAAGGAAAGTGGAAGGCAGGGAAGAAAGGAAAGAGTCTCCAGTGTGGGGTGGCCAAAGACGACACTTGAGCCCAAGAGGAGCGCCTACGAGTCGATGCCTAAGTCTGAACTCACTCGCCCCTTATGTTTTCTCTGGGGTTCAAGTCTGGGTCTCTGCCTAGTCTTCTCACATAGCTTTTGTGCCCACCCAACAGTCTGGATAAAGTTTAAATCAGTATCTTTAAGCCCCTGCTGTGTGTCATGGACTATGCGAGACATCAGACACCTGTCTGTGAAACAGAAATACAGAAGCACAAATTCTGTTCCTTTGGTTCTTATAATTTAATCAGGGACACAGACTAAATTAATAATTACAAAAATTAATTATGTATAATTGTGCTAAGTGCCAGGAAGGAGAAGAATGAGGTTTCTAGTTAGTTAATTAAATTTGCCGAGTAATTAAATTATGACTGCAGTTGTGCCTTATTTCTCAATAATATGCAATTTATATAGTAAGTTGTGGGCATTTATTTAGGTGTTTA
This sequence comes from Raphicerus campestris, assembly GCA_006410735.1. Lineage (NCBI taxonomy): Eukaryota > Metazoa > Chordata > Mammalia > Artiodactyla > Bovidae > Raphicerus > Raphicerus campestris. Next base: position 406,184 of record SJYW01055861.1, on the reverse strand, counting down.
AATAAATGGTAAACAATGTAATGAGAACATTCGTAAACCATTGATACTTACATGTTTGTACTGAGTATGAAGTGACTGACATCCGCTGATTTTTTTAGGGGGAGTGAATTCTTTCTCAGCTAAGATTGTACTGGGTTATTTTCCTTCCAGCACATTGACCAGTCTTCTGTAAACATATATAAATGTCATCAGCTTTTTCTTAATAGAAACAGAATCTTAAGATGTATTTCTTGCTCTTAAAATAATTAGTAAATTAATTCAATTCAAAATATTTATTGAGTATATGAGGCACTATGCTTTCAACCAACTTTTGGGAAATACTGCCTTTCTATGTTAGGAGTTTGTTTTAGAAAATCAGCAGTGCCACAGAATCAAATAAAAAATTTTAAAAATTGGATCTTTGTAAAGTCTATGAGAATCATATGAGACAGTGAAACAAAGGACAAAGGCAATATATCAGTGTTAAGAAAACCAGAGTGGAGCCACATAATCAAATACAACCGAACTAAGAAGGGTAATCTAATTCAGAGTCTTTCTGGCTGGGAGCAGGGCCTAGACTCTGGTGGAGGAGAGAGCCAAGAGCCTGGATGAAGCAGGCAGCTCTTGCCGTCTGTTCAGCCCTAGGCCTGCAGTGGCCAGCAGGTGTCACTGTAGAAACTGCAAAGAATAGAAACTGGCTTTAGGGTCTCAGGATTGGAACCCAGTTCTGCGTCCGGAGTGCAGGAGTTGGTGGCTGGGATTCTGAGCACTGCCCCAAGGAGTCCGTGGCTACCTGCAGAGCCTAGTCCTTGGGTCAGTAGAGAAAGCAATTCAGCTCTGATCTCTGGAGGTGCTTGCACCATCCAGAATCCTCACCTTCAGAGTTGNATGCGAGACATCAGACACCTGTCTGTGAAACAGAAATACAGAAGCACAAATTCTGTTCCTTTGGTTCTTATAATTTAATCAGGGACACAGACTAAATTAATAATTACAAAAATTAATTATGTATAATTGTGCTAAGTGCCAGGAAGGAGAAGAATGAGGTTTCTAGTTAGTTAATTAAATTTGCAGAGTAATTAAATTATGACTGCAGTTGTGCCTTATTTCTCAATAATATGCAATTTATATAGTAAGTTGTGGGCATTTATTTAGGTGTTTAAATAAATGGTAAACGATGTAATGAGAACATTCGTAAACCATTGATACTTACATGTTTGTACTGAGTATGAAGTGACTGACATCCGCTGATTTTTTTAGGGGGAGTGAATTCTTTCTCAGCTAAGATTGTACTGGGTTATTTTCCTTCCAGCACATTGACCAGTCTTCTGTAAACATATATAAATGTCATCAGCTTTTTCTTAATAGAAACAGAATCTTAAGATGTATTTCTTGCTCTTAAAATAATTAGTAAATTAATTCAATTCAAAATATTTATTGAGTATATGAGGCACTATGCTTTCAACCAACTTTTGGGAAATACTGCTGCCTTTCTATGTTAGGAGTTTGTTTTAGAAAATCAGCAGTGCCACAGAATCAAATAAAAATTTTTTAAAATTGGATCTTTGTAAAGTCTATGAGAATCATATGAGACAGTGAAACAAAGGACAAAGGCAATATATCAGTGTTAAGAAAACCAGAGTGGAGCCACATAATCAAATACAACAGAACTGAGAAGGGTAATCTAATTCAGAGTCTTTCTGGCTAGGAGCAGGGCCTAGACTCTGGTGGAGGAGAGAGCCAAGAGCCTGGATGAAGCAGGCAGCTCTTGCCGTCTGTTCAGCCCTGGGCCTGCAGTGGCCAGCAGGTGTCACTGTAGAAACTGCAAAGAATAGAAACTGGCTTTAGGGTCTCAGGATTGGAACCCAGTTCTGCGTCCGGAGTGCAGGAGTTGGTGGCTGGGATTCTGAGCACTGCCCCAAGGAGTCCGTGGCTACCTGCAGAGCCTAGTCCTTGGGTCAGTAGAGAAAGCAATTCAGCTCTGATCTCTGGAGGTGCTTGCACCATCCAGAATCCTCACCTTCAGAGTTGCTGTCATGGATTCACATTCCCTCCAGAAGGTCCCTGTTACTGTATGAGAAAGTTAAAAATGTTAGAAAGGAAGGAAACCACAGAGATCAGGTATTGCGTCCATTTCATTCTACAGATGGAAACCAAGGAACAGGGGTGAGGTGACTGGCACTGGTGTCAGATCTACCTGGGCACAAACCTGGAACAGACCTGGAACCTGAGGCTTCACGCTGTGCTGCACAGCCTCAGTTCTCACTGAGCCTGTTAGTGAGGGCTGGGAAGGGGTTCTAGAAGGATGTGGTCTAGGAAGGGAGGCACTTGAAGAATCTTAGTTTGGAAACCCAGGACAGCTATCCTGCCATGCAGAGAAATGCTATGGGATGAGTGAGAAAATCTTTGAATGAGAAATCAAGGGATCCAAGTTCTGGTTAGCCTGCTCTGTGCCCTGGGCAAGTTAGTTGACCTCACTGAACCTCAGTTTCTCCACTTGAAATGTGGTAATAATAATAATGCCTATCTCACTGTATTTTGAGTAAGAACAGATAAACATATGAATATGAATGTGCTTTGTAAAGTACTAAGTAAACACAAAGGGCTATTTTATTATACTCAACAGGTGAGGTCCATTTGCCTGGTGATAAGGGGATAAGAAACAGTATCAACTTGTGCTATAATGGCCAGAGAGTTAACAGAATGTGGGCCATAAAGCCCCTTTGCAATAAATCTTCTTACCTAAGTCACCTAATTAAAAAGATCCTGTTTAAGTAAAATGAATTAATGTAGAGTCTGTCTATACCCAGTGAGTATACCATGCTCCACATACAGTATAAGCACAATACCTTTTTTTTCCAACAAAAATTTGATGTTTTTGATGATGATAAAACATTGATTTTATTAATAGATGGCTTTGTTCTCAGCTTTGGANCAGGAGACGGCGGCCAGGCCTGCGCAGAGCCGCGGCCCCATGACGGCCGCGTAGCGCAAGGGGTCGCAGACGGCCACGTAGCGATCATAGGCCATGGCGGCCAGCAGCAGGAACTCGGTGCCCCCCAGGGCCAGCGAGAAGAAGTGCTGAGTACCACATCGGGCGGAGGAGATGGTCTTCTTCTCCAGGAGGAAGTGCGCCAGCATCTGGGGAACCCCACTGGAGGTGTAGCAAATGTCCACTATGGAGAGGTTGCCGAGGAAGAAGTACATGGGCAGCTGGAGGCGGGAGTCCAGCCAGATCAGGACAAGGAGGAGCCCGTTGCCCAGCAAGGTCAGCAGATAGGTGGCCCCGAACAGGATAAACAGCCCAGCCTGGGTCCGCCAGTCCCCGGAGAGGCCCAGCAGGACAAACTCACTCACCCAGGTCAGGTTGTTCCTCCCCATGGAGCAGGAGGGCCAGGCTGCCAAGGGAGGAGCAGAGGCAGGGAAGGGCAGGTAAAGGTCTCTGTTTAGGAGTCTGGGATTAAGCCATCGGCCAGGACTGGAGCTGGAAGTGGGGCACCTCCCCTCAGGTTCCTTATCCTAGGTGCTGAGGGGACAATGCCATGAAGTGGGAGGGAAAAGGAGATTTGAGTTCTCAGGATGGACTCAAGGATGAAGCCCCTGTTCTGGTCGTCCTTATGCATCTAGGATCCAACACAGTTACAATTACATAGGATATAAGCGATCAGTGTAAAAGGAAAGATAGAGGAAAAGGTGGTGGAGAGAAGGGAGGAAGTGTGATAGGAAAGAAAAAAGGAAGTAAAAGAGAAAGAAAAACTAGGGAAGGAGAGCAAAAACTAAGGGAAGGAAAGTGGAAGGCAGGGAAGAAAGGAAAGAGTCTCCAGTGTGGGGTGGCCAAAGACGACACTTGAGCCCAAGAGGAGCGCCTAGGAGTCGATGCCTAAGTCTGAACTCACTCGCCCCTTATGTTTTCTCTGGGGTTCAAGTCTGGGTCTCTGCCTAGTCTTCTCACATAGCTTTTGTGCCCACCCAACAGTCTGGATAAAGTTTAAATCAGTATCTTTAAGCCCCTGCTGTGTGTCATGGACTATGCGAGACATCAGACACCTGTCTGTGAAACAGAAATACAGAAGCACAAATTCTGTTCCTTTGGTTCTTATAATTTAATCAGGGACACAGACTAAATTAATAATTACAAAAATTAATTATGTATAATTGTGCTAAGTGCCAGGAAGGAGAAGAATGAGGTTTCTAGTTAGTTAATTAAATTTGCCGAGTAATTAAATTATGACTGCAGTTGTGCCTTATTTCTCAATAATATGCAATTTATATAGTAAGTTGTGGGCATTTATTTAGGTGTTTAAATAAATGGTAAACGATGTAATGAGAACATTCGTAAACCATTGATACTTACATGTTTGTACTGAGTATGAAGTGACTGACATCCGCTGATTTTTTTAGGGGGAGTGAATTCTTTCTCAGCTAAGATTGTACTGGGTTATTTTCCTTCCAGCACATTGACCAGTCTTCTGTAAACATAAATAAATGTCATCAGCTTTTTCTTAATAGAAACAGAATCTTAAGATGTATTTCTTGCTCTTAAAATAATTAGTAAATTAATTCAATTCAAAATATTTATTGAGTATATGAGGCACTATGCTTTCAACCAACTTTTGGGAAATACTGCCTTTCTATGTTAGGAGTTTGTTTTAGAAAATCAGCAGTGCCACAGAATCAAATAAAAAATTTTAAAAATTGGATCTTTGTAAAGTCTATGAGAATCATATGAGACAGTGAAACAAAGGACAAAGGCAATATATCAGTGTTAAGAAAACCAGAGTGGAGCCACATAATCAAATACAACCGAACTAAGAAGGGTAATCTAATTCAGAGTCTTTCTGGCTGGGAGCAGGGCCTAGACTCTGGTGGAGGAGAGAGCCAAGAGCCTGGATGAAGCAGGCAGCTCTTGCCGTCTGTTCAGCCCTGGGCCTGCAGTGGCCAGCAGGTGTCACTGTAGAAACTGCAAAGAATAGAAACTGGCTTTAGGGTCTCAGGATTGGAACCCAGTTCTGCGTCCGGAGTGCAGGAGTTGGTGGCTGGGATTCTGAGCACTGCCCCAAGGAGTCCGTGGCTACCTGCAGAGCCTAGTCCTTGGGTCAGTAGAGAAAGCAATTCAGCTCTGATCTCTGGAGGTGCTTGCACCATCCAGAATCCTCACCTTCAGAGTTGCTGTCATGGATTCACATTCCCTCCAGAAGGTCCCTGTTACTGTATGAGAAAGTTAAAAATGTTAGAAAGGAAGGAAACCACAGAGATCAGGTATTGCATCCATTTCATTCTACAGATGGAAACCAAGGAACAGGGGTGAGGTGACTGGCACTGGTGTCAGATCTACCTGGGCGCAAACCTGGAACAGGCCTGGAACCTGAGGCTTCACGCTGTGCTGCACAGCCTCAGTTCTCACTGAGCCTGTTAGTGAGGGCTGGGAAGGGGTTCTAGAAGGATGTGGTCTAGGAAGGGAGGCACTTGAAGAATCTTAGTTTGTAAACCCAGGACAGCTATCCTGCCATGCAGAGAAATGCTCTGTGATGAGTGAGAAAATCTTTGAATGAGAAATCAAGGGATCCAAATTCTGGTTCGCCTGCTGTGTGCCCTGGGCAAGTTAGTTGACCTCATTGAACTTCAGTTTCTCCACTTGAAATGTGGTAATAATAATAATGCCTATCTCACTGTATTTTGAGTAAGAACAGATAAACATATGAATATGAATGTGCTTTGTAAAGTACTAAGTAAACACAAAGGGCTGTTTTATTATACTCAACAGGTGAGGTCCATTTGCCTGGTGATAAGGGGATAAGAAACAGTATCAACTTGTGCTATAATGGCCAGAGAGTTAACAGAATGTGGGCCATAAAGCCCCTTTGCAATAAATCTTCTTACCTAAGTCACCTAATTAAAAAGATCCTGTTTAAATAAAATGAATTAATGTAGAGTCTGTCTATACCCAGTGAGTATACCATGCGCCACATACAGTATAAGCACAATACCTTTTTTTCCCAACAAAAATTTGATGTTTTTAGATGATGGTAAAACATTGATTTTATTAATAGATGGCTTTGTTCTCAGCTTTGGGGGATAATTAGAGAATTTCTTTCCACTTTGCTTGACTTAGTGAACATTTACTGAGCACTGAATAGAGCCTGGACCAGTGGCAGGTGCCAGGATGAGAAGGGTTAGTATAGCCTGGTCTCCATCTCCAGGAACTCAGCCTGGCAGGTGGATAGAGAGGATAAGTTACCATGATCTTATCAGAGAACATTTGAGTATCAAGTCTGGTAACTGGAAACATCAGTTCAGTTCAGCTCAGTCACTCAGTTGTGTCCAGCTCTTTGTGACCCCATGGATGGACTGCAGCACGCCAGGCCTCCCTGTCCATCACTAACTTGCGAGCTTACTTAAACTCATGTCCATTGAGTTGTGATGCCATCCAACCATCTCATCTTCTGTTGTCCCCTTCTCCTCCTTCCTTCAATCTTTGCCAGCATCAGGGGCTTTTCCAGTGAGTCATTTCTTTGAGTCAGTTGACCAAAGTATTGGAGCTTCAGCTTCAGCATCAGTCCTTCCAATGAATATTCAGGATTTATTTCCTTTAGGATTGACTGATTTGATCTCCTTGGAGTTCAAATAGAGTTGGACTATGTAAATAGCCAGGAAGGTATGTAGAAAAAGTAATGTAGAAGCAAAGAAATAAACAGTGCATTTGCTTCTTGAAAAAGTAGATATGGTTTATGGCATATGTAGATTGGTAGTAAGGAGACCTGGTTTCCAATTTGTATCAATAAACCATCTAGGTATTGTTGTAAGTCACTATGTTTTCGAACTGTAATTTCTTCATCTGTAAAATGAGTGAATTAGGTAAACACTAAGATTTCTACTCGTTCTAAAGCTCTGCAATAAATGAATTTATGTAAGCTGCATGTAAGATAAACATCTTTGCTTTTGATCATCCTAAATATGGGTAGCTAGTGAGACTGTAGGAAATAAGATGTGGGTTACTGAGTTTAAAATTCAAAGCATTAATATCACACATAACTGTTTGGTGAGGTGCCAATGAATGAGACCAGGTTGACTTGAAAACCAGAAGCTAAGGAAATAGGAAAGGGGCAAAACAAATAGAAACGGGAGAATGATATAGGTCAAGGCTGAAAGACTTGTAGGCTTTAACACACAAGTTTCTTTTCAAAGTTTGTCCCAGATGTTTCGTATAGCGAGGTAATTCTTAACACCAGATCAGGGTCCAAACCTGAGAAAACAAGGAATCCATGTCTAACTTTGGTTCTTATACCAATCCCACTTTCTCGGTTCCTTTTCAATATAATACAAATGCCATAAAGCTAAGAAAAGAGTCTTATGTCTTCTGATCTCCACTCTTTAGCCTGTTGAATGTATGTCTGTATATACTGAGCACTTCAGTTTATAGGGAGGACTGGATCATTGACCAAGGCCAAGGACTTTGTTGGGTGGGAAGAATCAAAGTGCCTCCAACTGCAACCAGTGAGAAAAACCCAGTGGAGGATCCCAGGACAGTCCTGGCTGCTCCCGGGAATTTGGTTCTATTTTCTCACCTTCCTCCTATTCTTCTCGGTGGAGGACTCACCAAGGCTGAGTGCTTACCTTATGCATGGAACTCACTTTAGGTGAGGGGGAACCATCTTTCAGGAAGTCCTTGAGGCAGCTGTCCATCCTCTTCTTGGAAATGAAGCTTTACTTTCTCAGTCTTAGGATAACTTTTCACAACCTATGAATCCCCAGAGGGCAATTACTTGCTCTTGCTGTGTTTTTTTCATTCATTCTTCCCCTCCTCCCACTCCAGCTTCGTCTCAGCAACCACAGCTCCCCACTCTTCTAAGTTCCCAATGGGATAAACATTCTGAAAATGTTTTATCCCAACTTTTAATTGTCTTTCTAGTTTCCAGACTAATGAGCTCTTCCCTGACTTTTTTGGGTCTTTCACTGCTTTTTCAAGGCTATGACATTGCTGAGGACTTTTGTCAGGAGTCAGGAGACAAGACTGTTGACACCTCTGACTTGAGGGGGAAGGATTGCGGTCAACTGGGAAGAAGTAGAACTAAACTCCAGATTTGAGCTCCTAACTAAGAGAAGACGAGTGCATCTTCTCCCCTCCTTCCACATATATAGTTTTAGTGACCAGAAAGTAGTGAGTAAAGTAAAACTTGTCAAGGAGAACCGTCACGTCCATGCCCTGGAAGCCTTCGAGAAGTTGCAAGTTCAGTCACTGAAATCCTGCCACAGTCTCCTTGGTGGTCTCCCATCTCACATGACTGTTGAATTGTGTATTCTCATGCTATCAAAAACTTGTCCATTTTTCACCAAACTTGACTTCCCAGTTCTTAATTATCTTCCATGAACGTTTCAGTCTCTTCACCTGAATCACTCCAAGGAGCAGAGCAAACAGTGGGTCAGTGAGGGAATTTTTCCCTATTTACTTATCCATTTCCGTAACAATAGAACATGATTCTTTAGTAAGATGGGAAGAAAAAAGAGAGACAAGGTTAGCAAGTAATCCATTAGAGTTTTCCTGTAGTAGTTGCCCAGTATCAGCAAGGTAAATTTTTAGTTATCTTGAAGGTCTTTCATGCTCATGATGATAGGCTAAGGAAAGGTAGTTTCACTCCCTGCTCTTCCCTTTGTCCAGGACCTGTCCCGCCTCAGGCTCACCTCCGCTCCTTCCACCGTTCAGATAAACCCAGGACTCAAAGGATCTGAATCTCTCCCAGCCTCCAGTGGCGAAAACTGGTGGGGCCTTTGGACTGAGAGTTTGAGCCAAAAGTTGAAAGGAGCACAGAGGTAAAAAAGAAATCTGAGGGTGCCATGAGGGAGACGAGAAAGAGAGACTGACAATGGGCAGGCGGGATTCTTGATGCACACCAAAGACAGACTAAGTTATAAACCAGCAGAGGTGACTCAAGGGCAAAATGACTGCTGGGGACCGTCTTTCGGGTGATGTAGTGTGTGATCATCTAATAAAAATCTTTCCTTGCTGTTAAAGCAAAAAGTCATCTTTCATACTTTCCCAAGTACCAAGATTACAGATGACCTGTAACTGGATGAAATGAAAAGGTTAAAGACAGTAGGTTTAGTAAGATTTTAAGTTAAAAAGAATAATACACATACAGTTAGATGTGCATAAGGACAAACAGAGAAATAACTGGACGGATGATCATGAAATGTCAATGGATTTTCTCTGGTAATAGGTTTAGAGGTATTTTTATTTTCTTCTTTTTGCTCATCTGTAGTTTAAAAAAGGTCTATAATAAACATAATTGTTCCAATATGAATCCAAATTAAAATTTGAAATTATTATTGATATATCACATTGAGACAGGGATGCTGGGAAGTTAGCTTGCTGGCTTAATGTCCCGCACTACTGACTGGCCCTTGGACAAAATGGGTGAGTGTTAACGGGTGAAGAGAAGGAGTAATTAAAATTCTGCCTCAGCAAAGTAGATATGACTGCAGGCTTTAAATCATTTATACCATGAAAGGTAAATCTGTAAATATTTTATAACAAACACTGCGGACTGGGGATAGGATGTTTGCTGGTGTTTGCTCTGGCTTCAGTGAAAACAGCTCTATGACTTTGGGCACATCATTTACTTTCCTTGCTTTACACTTATGAAACAGAGATTCAGTGAGACTCTAGGGACCCTACAGCTCTGGAAGTCTGTGTCTTCCAGGGTGGACATTGCAGTATTCTCCTAGATACTGATGTCTGAGACTGGAGCCAGACCATCATGGGATCCACACTGAGGTCCATAGGAGTAATTACCTCCTTCCAGCCTGATTCCCATGAGGAGTTTCACTGACAAAACTGATATTTTATGCACTCTTTGGATCCCCAGCCCTTGGAGATAATTCACTTCCTGCAGTGAATTATCTGTGCAGCCCCAGGCCTGCTGCTTCCCTGGTCTCTCCCTTCTCTCTGATGAAATTGCCCCATCACTGCTGCTTCCCACCCTTATTTCTCTCCCAGGCTATCTCCTTGACACAGGACTTTCCTGTTACTAGCAATAGTTTAGTTTATTCTCAGTTATCTAGTTCTCAGTTAAGCACCCCCTTTCAGTTCTTTCCACTCTTTTTTTTTTCTTAAAGAAGAGGTCTCTCTCTTTAAAATTTATTGATCTATTTATTTATGTTTTTATTGGGCTGCACGGGGTCTTTGTTGCTGTGCACAGGCTTTCTCTAGTTGTGGCAAGCAGAGGCTAGTCTTCATTGTAGCACGTGGGCCTCTCATTGCAGTGACCTCCCTTGTTGCAGAGCATGGGCGGTAGGTGCGTGGGCTCCATAGTTGTGGTACACGGGCTTCGTTGCCCCGAGGTGTGTGGCCTCTTCCTGGACCAGGGATGGAATCCGTGTCCCCTGCTTTGGAAGGTGGACTCTTAACTACCTGACCAATAGGGAAGTTCTTAACCAGGACAAGCTTTCTCCCATGAAATGTCAATAGGCAACTTATAGGAAGCAGGTTACATGGGTTGATGACCTCTACATTTGACAGTAGCTTAAATAGCTTTGGCTACAATTCATCACTAATTATCTCTGTCATGAGAGAGACTGAATACCCTGATTCCTACCTCTCTCACACTAAGCAATGTCTAATGATGTTTCTGTGCTTTAGTCTCCTTTCTGTGCATAACCAACTGTGCAATTTGAGGGAAACCACTTTAGTAGTAGTGGCAGGGATGAGAAAGAAACACTTGACGACTAATATGTAATGAGTATTCAATGCTAGATGAGTCATCTCCTTGAAACTTTATGTAATTTCCTTATTATGTATTAACATTGGGCAGGAAGAGTACAGTCCATTTCTTGAAAGGAAGGCTTTCCTTAGTAGATTACTAGCACACACATGGAACATGGGGCAGCCTTTACTTCAAGATGGCAAAACAATTTTAAATATACTCTTCATGGATGTTACATGAAAATGTAGCTTTGTTTTCTACAGTGATCTTATCATCCTGTCTATGTTCTGATGCTTAGTATGGGATAAGCCAAAAAAAAGCAAACAATATAATATGGCCTATTAAGGAGATCATTCCAGTAGTCCTGTGTGGATGTGGGAGTTGGACCATAAAGAAAGCTGAGTGCTGAAGAATTGATGCTTTTGAGCTGTGGTGTTAGAGAAGACTCTTGAGAGTTCCTTGGACTGCAGGGAAATCAAACCAGTGAATCCTAAAGATCAGTCTTGAATATTCATTGGAAGGACTGATGCTAAAGCTGAAGCTCCAATACTTTGGCCACCTGACGAAGAACTGACTCACTGGAGAAGTCCTTGATGCTTGGAAAGATTGAAGGCAGGAGGANCCAATACTTTGGCCACCTGACGAAGAACTGACTCGCTGGAAAAGTCCTTGATGCTTGGAAAGATTGAAGGCAGGAGGAGAAGGGGACGACAAGAGGATGAGATGGTTGGATGGCATCACTGAGTCGATGGACATGAATCTGAGCAAGCTCTAGGAGTTGGTGATGGACAGGGAAGCCTGGCATACTACAATCCATGGGGTTGCAAAGAATTGAACACGACTGAGCGACTGAACTGAACTGAACTGAAGGATGTTAGTTTCCTACAGTACAAACATTATCTTTTGACTAAAAATAATCTTTCCAGGTAAATAATCAATTAAAAGTTCAGTCTTTGATCAGAATGGTTTCTTTCTTTTCTCAAGGCGGCTTCTGGGTATAAGAGAAAACCGTTACTATGGGACAACGTGGAATGTGGGATGAGGGTATAGAGTCCCTGTGTTTCAGGCTGGTGCTGGCACTGGTCTTTGCAGTTGGGTGATCACTCTTATCTGTGCATACACACATGGCTGGTTTCTGTTGAGATGTGGCCAATCCGGATCTAGCCCTTGGCATTCGCTATGGAAGTCTGTGCCCAAATCTCCAAAGGGCAGTTTGTTGTCTTGGCTTTGTCAGGGTTCAGTGGCAATCCTTTTGTTGAGATGGCTCCATTTTAGACTTTTCTGATGTGATTTCCCCCTGCCTTCAAGAACACACATCACCTCCAAGAACTGACTGTGATTCCTCTTGGGGCCATGGCTTAGAAAGTCCACCTGGAGGCCTTTTTCTGTACCTGATCCTACCCTGGCAGGTCCTCTGGTAGAGCTTTCAGCTGCTTTCTGTACCTCTTATTTGAAATATGCAGGAACTGGGGCATCCAGCCCNGATGGCTCCATTTTAGACTTTTCTGATGTGATTTCCCCCTGCCTTCAAGAATACACATCACCTCCAAGAACTGACTGTGATTCCTCTTGGGGCCATAGCTTAGAAAGTCCACCTGGAGGCCTTTTTCTGTACCTGATCCTACCCTGGCAGGTCGTCTGGTAGAGCTTTCAGCTGCTTTCTGTACCTCTCATTTGAAATATGCAGGAACTGGGGCATCCAGCCTATGTTCTAGAAGCCAGGAACATGCCCCAGACCTATCTGGTGCCCTCTTCCCCTGCTGTACTGTGGCCTCCCTGAACAACTGTCTCCTGAGAGGTTTCCAAATGGGGATCAAGAACACATTTCTACCTTTGACCCTTCTCTCCCCCTATTACTTCTCCATCCTTTAATCTCTGTGTTCCATATGTATCCCAGCCCTGATCTAGCATGCAGCTTCTCCTTCTTGGCCTTTTCCTGAATTTCCAGTCATTCTGTTCCATTCTATTCTTCCATGGATGCTATTGACTAGGACTGTGGAACCATCTAGGAAGAGCAAAGATTGAAGGAATATACCGACAATTTTGACCACAGGACCAAGCAGCTACATGACAATCAGATTGTGATCACTAAGCATAAGATGGGCTTCCCTCATAGCTCAGTTGGTAAAGAATCCACTTCCAATGCAGGAGACCCCAGTTCAATTCCTGGGTCAGGAAGATTTGCGGGAGGAGGGATAGGCTACCCACTCCAGTATTCTTGGGCTTTCCTTGTGGCTCAGCTGGTAGAGAATCTGCCTGCAATGTGGGAGACCTGGGTTCGATCCCTGGGTTGGGAAGATCCCCTGGAGAAAGGAAGGGTTTCCCACTCCAGAATTCCATGGACTGTATAGTCCATGGGGTCACAAAGAGTCAGACACGACTGACTCTCACTTTCACTTTCAAGCATAAGACGTGCGAAATACTTTGCTTAAAGGGCCAGTTTGGTTCTTTTTGAGAGTCCCTTCTGAGTTCCCCTAACTTAGTATGGGCTTGACCCTAAAGGGGGCTTGGGTATCTGCCATGTTGCAGAGAGTGAGGACAGGATTACAGTGTTCTGTCAAATTCAGAACAACTGTGATACAGACTAGGCCAGAGCTAGGCTATTTGTAAAAAGCAGCTAAGATGAAAATTATCATACGTCTGACATCAAATCTTAGTCTCTTTTCACTTGCTGCCTCCACGGTTCTTTTCCTTCTGAAATGAAGGGGTTGCAAGTGGAAGAACAGAGAGGTCTCTTCATGCCTTGATGTTCTGAACTTCACTTCATAGAGGTCAGCAGAAGGGGAAGCAGTATCTTCCTGAGTTGGGATCTTTTCCATGCCCCAGTTAAGAAAACCAAACCTCTCACTCAAAAGGAGCAGAGAAAAGTTCTGGCCAGATGTTTCCTGCTACTCTTAGATACAGCTGGCTTCCTGGCTCTTAGATGAGGCAGTTGAAATGCCTTTTTCTCTAGAGTCTTCTCACCTCCAGGCCTCAACATTTGCCTCAATTTTGCCCTAACAAAGTTGGCTATTTTTGATATACTGAAATGGGGATGTTTAGGGAAATTAAAGTGACTACAAAACTTTATATTTTCTTTGGGAACCAGGACATTATGCTCCATGCTGTGGATTTAGCCCAAGGGTACCCCACAATGCAGATGTGAGGGTATGGAGGGAGATGAGAAGGAATAAAGTTATTTTCTGCTTATACCTTGAGAGTTCAGGATGTTTGATGAGCCAGTTCCTCTTAGTTCCCTTGAGATCCGGTGGTCTAGAGCCTGGGAGTTCCATCCTGGCTGTGACCTTTGCCTAAGACTTTCAGACATTTTAAAAGTCTCAAATGGACTCAATGTAGCAGAGGTGGTTTTATCTACTTAGCAGATTATGACCATAGCTGGAGGCAGAAAAGCCTGGTGGCTAAGAGTGTAAGTGCCTAAATCTGAATGCCAGCATCAGAATCTTGACTCTCCACCTTGTGTATTGATGACACTGGGCATGTTGAAGCCTCTTTTGCCTCAGTTCCCTGGTGGCTCAGCGGTTAAAGCGTCTGCCTCCAATGCAGGAGACCTGGGTTCAATACCTGGGTTGGGAAGATCCCCTGGAGAAGGAAATGGCAATCCACTCCAGTATTCTTGCCTGGAGAATCCCATGGACAGAGAAGCCTAATAGGTTACAGTCCACGGGATCGCAAAGAGTCGGACATGACTGAGTGACTTCACCCACCCATTCAAATGTAAAGTGTTGAGAATGATAATATCTGTCTCATGTGGCTCTTTTGAGGATTAAATGGAGAATACATGTAAAGCCCTCAACACGGGGTCTTATTCTATGGTGAATCCTCAACCAATGTTAGGTATTTTTATGTTTAAAATACTTTCAACATTTTAGAAAAAAAGATGCTAGCCAAACCAGTGCTATAAATAGAAAACTGCTTCTTCCCCTTCACACATTTACTTCTATCCCGCTGAGCCCTGTAAACTCAAAATTTTCTTGTTTTCTCTTTTGCAAGATACAAGCTGTTCCCACAGTTTTCTGCATCAGATACAGAATGTTTCATGCCACGTTGGGATTTTGTGAGAGATGTTTTGGAAGGACCTTTTTAGAAACGTCACTGGTTGGAACTGATGCGCATGCTTTGGTATACATGTAGAGAACTTCCAAGCTCCTGTTCTGCAGAGCTGGAGAGGGCAGTTGGGACTGAGCCAAAGGAGAGGACAGATTCCAGCCCAAGAAGCCTTCTTCTGACCAAGTGGCGTGGGCACGGGGATACTGAAGCCTGAAGGGAGTTCAAGAGGAAAGTGAGTGCAGGGGCTGGGAAGGATTATTCAAGAGCAGATATGGGTGCAGAAGCTATTCACAGAGGTGACCAGCCCTTCCCATCCTGCCTCTGTTCAGGCTGATGGAGAACTTACTGCCAATGTCCTGAAGAAAGGGTGAGCAGGTGAGGAGTGCTGTCCTGAGAAACTGCCTTACACACTTCCTCCCTCCTTTCTCCAAGCCCAGTGGAAAAACGTTTAAAGAAATTCCTTCGGCTTCCAGAAGAAAGACAACTCTCCAGCTCCGATTCGGCTAGAAGGGCGTTGTCTTCTCCTTATCCTGAAAAGAGAAAAAAAGAACTTACATTTATATTATGCTTAATTACTTTCAAGCAATGTCACAGACACAATCTCATCTGAGGAAGGAGAAAACTGAGGCTGTTAGGCTACACAAAGAGTGCCCATTATCAAGAATGTCCTAAGTCTTACTCCAAGGGTTGTATTAGGTTGGTTCTTTTAAGAGTTCTAGTGGGAGAAGTACTGTAACCATGGTGATTATTATCACCATATCAGACATATATTTAAAATCCTCCTCTACTAGTTTTTATAGAATTAACATCAGTGGAATGACTTTAAAGGTCTATTTTCATGCACCTGTTAAGCGAGCTTTAGTTTAGATGTGGGCAACTGCCTCATACATAGGGAAGTTTCATTAAAGAGTTAATAAACATCTTCCATGCTCACTTCACCTTTCTTTTTCTTCTCTGCCTGACTGTATTCTAGATCCCTCCCTCTATCCTCTTCTAACCAGCTTGTCCCTTTACCTACCCCAGATGGGGAAGTAGTCATTCGTCTAACCGCCACTCCAGTTGGAATTTGCTACTTCAAGAAAAGGACCTTGCAATCAAAGTAATCAGAATGTTCCTATCGTAAAGATGTTTACACGCTCGAGTTCAAGGCATGGGAGATGCAGCAGTAAGTAATGTATGAGCTCTCTGAGGAAGCAGATAAATATGGAATCTGGAACCCAAGCAGAAGGATTATAATTATTCCACACATACAGTCTCAGTTATCGTTTGTAGAGTTTGTATTTGTATTAATCATGTCTTAAATTGTTCATGCTTTATGATGTTTTGATATCTTGGGGGCCTTGCTGGTGGCTGTAGGCTGCCCCTCTCAAGAGCTGGCTAATTCCCAGACATTGCAAAGCAACTTCCTTTAGTGTGCTTTTCATATGCAAACCAGCCAATCCAGGACCCACATCCAGTCACCTTTATTTAACTCTCAGACACCAAGCTCTATCATCTCAGAGCCAGGTCAACTAGACTGGACAGCTGGATACCCATCCTATGACCCAGAGCTGCCAGAATTACTCAAATTATCCAAGCCTAAGTTTCCTCCAGCTTTCCTACACCGCCTTATCCGTCCATTCCTCAGAAACCACACTAGTGGCTGAGGGTCATGCTCTCCCCCTCTCCTTCTGCCTTCTAACTGACCCCATGGCTGCCCGCGTGGTGGGACCCACCCCCTTCCCTTGCTGTAGTTAATGAACTCTTCTTTCAAAGGCAGTTGTCTCTGTATCTGTCATCTTACCATACTGGAGTAAAACAAATCCCAGGGACAGATCTTAAAAAGATGTCAATGATTTCAGCATTAAAAATGAAAGCCAGTGTTGCTTCCTATTCCAGCAAGTGATTAAACACGATTTGAGTTGGTTTCTTCGGGACTGACTGGAGCCAGGCAGTCCCTGCATGATCTCTGGCTATATAGCATTTCTGAAAGTGGCCTGTGTAATTTGGCTGCCAGGCCTTTGCACATGTTTTGCTGAGGTTTGTGCAGGTGAGCTTGGNGATGTCAATGATTTCAGCATTAAAAATGAAAGCCAGTGTTGCTTCCTATTCCAGCAAGCGATTAAACACGATTTGAGTTGGTTTCTTCGGGACTGACTGGAGCCAGGCAATCCCTGCATGATCTCTGGCTATATAGCATTTCTGAAAGTGGCCTGTGTAATTTGGCTGCCAGGCCTTTGCACATATTTTGCTGAGGTTTGTGCAGGTGAGCTTGGTGCCCTTTGGGCCAGATTAGACATCTCTAAAGTTATCTCTGGCTCCAGTATCATATTATTCTAGAAATGGGAGTATCATTTAGCACTGTTGATCCCTCTATCCTTGAAATTCTCTTTCCTTGGTTTCCATGACCTCATACTCCCTTGGATTTTTGTCTACTTTTTTGACTGCTCTTTTTTTAAAAAAACTCTGTGCATTCCTTTTCCTTTGCCTACCCTTTATTTTGAAAGTATTTGTTGAGTAAATAGTGTATATATGTGTTTAAGGAAAGTATTCAAAAAAAGTTCAAGTCTACTTCACTTCTGCTGCTCAGTTGCCCAGACTCTTAATTTGCTTATAATATGTGTGTGTGTGTGTGTGTGTGTGTGTGTGTGTGTGTGTGTAAAACTATAGGACATATATAAGCACACACATACGTTCATACATACATGATATTCTTTTGTGAATATCATGAGTGCTTTTATATGTATATACTATCATTCCACAATACTTATTTATTCACTTATTTCTTTAACAACTTACTGCTGTTTACTAATGAGCAACTACTACATGCCAGACACTGTTTAGGCACAGGGAAGACCATGTGAGTAAAGCTGAAAATTTTAATAGAGTTTATAATTCTGTTGGGAGGAACAGGCAATTTAAGAGGAAGTCAGATAATTTTCAGTAATGACAGATGATTAGAATTTAAAGCATGCTCATGTGAGAGAGGGCAGAAAGATGACATTATATAGTGTAACCGAGGAGGGCCTCTAGAAGGAGCTAATATTTGAGCCAAGATAGCATCTGAATGATGAAAAATAGGATTTCAGGAGTGAAAATAACATGGAAAAGGCCAGAATCAAAGATGCGCCAGAATTAAGGATGACTCCTTATTACATACTGTCATGCACCTTGCTTTTTCACTTAATAGCATTTATGAGAGATGGCTNAAATAGGATTTCAGGAGTGAAAATAACATGGAAAAGGCCAGAATC
Organism: Raphicerus campestris; assembly: GCA_006410735.1. Taxonomy (NCBI): domain Eukaryota; kingdom Metazoa; phylum Chordata; class Mammalia; order Artiodactyla; family Bovidae; genus Raphicerus; species Raphicerus campestris. The sequence goes on along the minus strand of SJYW01055861.1, from coordinate 388,225 downwards.
AAAGATGCGCCAGAATTAAGGATGACTCCTTATTACATACTGTCATGCACCTTGCTTTTTCACTTAATAGCATTTATGAGAGATGGCTCCAGATCTCTCACAGATAAAACCACTTCATTCTCTTCAGCAGGTGCACAGGACTCCCTTATAGGGCTAAAGCACAATTTATTTAATCAGTCACATACTGCTATTTAAATAAGCTTTAATCTTGCTGATGCAAGTAATGCTGAGATGAATATTTTTGTATGTACATATTTGCCCACAAGGCAAATACATTAGCAAGGTCAAATTCTTGAAGTAGAGTTATTGGAAAAATGTATGTCTTTTAATTCTAAACTATTTTAATTAATGTACCCAATTGGCCTCCATAGAAACTGAACATAGAAATATATTCTACCACCAACAATAAATGGGGGAGACTGTTGTACCCTCCAAACTCTGTGTTCACATTTTTGAGGAGGAAATGCTCTAAGTAACATTTGCTAATTTTGTGTTGCATTTCTCTTGAGTGGGGTTGAAACTCTTTTCCTCTGTTTAAAAGACATTTACCTTTCCTGTTCTGTGATCTGTCTTTTCATACTCTTTGCCCATTTTTCATACTCTTTGCCCATACATAAAAAGACTCAACTGGCAGAAGTTCCTTATGAAGCTCTTTCCTGCATTAGATATGATCTTCCCAGTTTGTCTTCTTTTCATTTGGTTTAGGACAGTGTCCCNAAAAGAAATATGATTTAGATGAGAAAAGCAATAGAAGTGGTGAGACAAAGTTGGGTTTTGAATACACTTGACTTATTAATATTTTTTATAATGCATTTTAAATGTAGAGGCAGCAGAATTTCCTGATGGGTTGAATATGAGATGTGAAAGGAAGAGAGGGCTCAGAATGATTTTTCATCCGAGAAACAGGAAGAATAGAGGCATCATTACCTGAGATGAGGAAGGCCTCAGGTGCAGTGACTGTGGGGAGAGAGTGGTCAGAAATTCAGTGAGGAACATGTTAAGTTTGAAATGTCTGTTAGATGTCCAAGTGGATCTGTCTAATCAATAGCTAGACGTGTGATCTGCATTTCACAGGACAGGTTCAAGCTAGAGGTGTAGATATGAAGTCATCAATGATAGGTGATACTTTAAGTCATGAAACTCAATTAGATCACTGTGGGAATGAACATAGTTTAGAGAGAAAAGGAAAGGTCCCCAGACTGAGTAAGGGAGTGCTCCAAAGTTAAAGGTTTAGGAAGATGAAAAGAGACCAGAAAGGGAGAGCATGGTAGGGAGGCTACAGTCTCCATTTTTCAGCCAGGTAAATGCTTATGTCTGCGCATCACAAATTTGCACATCTGTCATGGAACATTTACATGGAAAATGATTCCATGATAGTAAGATGTCTTTGCCGACTAAGATCCGTCTAGTCAAGGCTATGGTTTTTCCAGTAGTCATGTATGGATGTTAGAGTTGGACTGTGAAGAAAGCTGAGCGCTGAAGAATTGCTGCTTTTGAACTGTGGTGTTGGAGAAGACTCTTGAGAGTCCCTTGGACTGCAAGGAGATACAACCAATCCATTCTGAAGGAGATCAACCCTGGGATTTCTTTGGAAGGAATGATGCTAAAGCTGAAACTCCAGTACTTTGGCCACCTCATTCGAAGAGTTGACTCATTGGAAAAGACTCTGATGCTGGGAAGGATTGGGGGCAGGAGGAGAAGGGGACGACTGAGGATGAGATGGCTGGATGGCTCGAGTCCACGGACTCGATGGACGTGAGTCTGAGTGAACTCCGGGAGTTGGTGATGGACAGGGAGGCCTGGTGTGCTGCGATTCATGGGATCGCAGAGAGTCGGACACGACTGAGCGACTGAGCTGAACTGAACTGAAGATGTCTTTCCCTATTGATAACAAGCAATTATTTCACTCTCTACATAGTTCTTCCATTAAAGGTAATGTGGAGGGTTGAATGACGGCCTTACAGGGAGCAGGGCATCTTTCCCTTCCCATTTCCCCTTCTTCATAAAGTATAAGGAGCTACTCCAGAGGCCGGAAGTGAGGGCAGAACCCATATCCCAGGCAGAAGGAAAGAATTGGAAACAAAAAACTCTGAGTTCCAAAATTCTAGATTTCTTTCCCAAATTTGGTTTTGTTTGTTTAGCTCAGTGTACTGAAGAAGTAATTTACCTTCTCCAAGCCTTAGCTCACATGACTTAAATGTAAGAATGATAATTCGTGTGTCTAATTAGCAGAGTTTGTTTGGACATTTTATTTTTAAATAGTTCTGTTGAGGTATAATTGAAATACAAAAATGTGTACACATTTAACTTGTTCAATTTGGTATATTTGGACATGTGCACACACTTGTGACACCATCACCGTAATTAAGGGAACAGACATGCCTAATAACTCCCAGAGTTTCTTTGGGTCTCTCTTTCTCCTCTTCTTCTTTTTTTTTACGGCAAGAACACTTAACATGAGACCTACTGTCTTAACAGAATTTGAAGTGCATTAATACAATGTTGTTATCTATAGGCTCGATGTTGTACAACAGATCTGTAGAGGTTGTTTACCAAACAAAGCTGGAATTTTTACCCTTCGAATGACAACTCCCCATTTCCTCCATCCCTCCGCCCCTAGCAACCACTATAGTATTTCCTTCTTTTAAGAATTAGACTANCGATGTTGTACAATAGATCTGTAGAGGTTGTTTACCAAACAAAGCTGGAATTTTTACCCTTCGAATGACAACTCCCCATTTCCTCCATCCCTCCGCCCCTAGCAACCACTATAGTATTTCCTTCTTTTAAGAATTAGACTACTTTAGATTCCTCGTACATGTGTAATTAAACAAACTGACATTTCTCCCATCTTAAAGAAAATCTTTCTTGATCCCATTTTCCTGTCTAGCCCTGATATCTTTGTACTTGGAGAAAATCCTCAGGAAAGTTGTGTGTCCTTTTGTCTGTATTTTCTCTCCTCTTATTCTTTCTTTTAAAAAAAACACTTTACTGAAAAAAAAGCACTTTATTGAGGTATAATTGACATGTAAAGTGCTATTTGGAGATGAAATCTTACTTATGAAAACATTTTATAATTCCTAAAATGGTCCATAAATGTCACTTATAATTATTATGATGTTGACGAGCTGCGGTCAAGGCATTTTCCAGTAGAGAACGCGGGCCGGCCTTTCCCTGGCACTGAGCTTCAGCGTGCAGAGTGCCCTCCCCTTGGCATTCTTTTGATGCATGTAGTTTCCCTGTAAGGAGGGAAGCAGCTGGGAAAGGACTCAGTCTGGGCAGGCCTCCTGAGTGATCAGGACTCACGGATGTGGTGGTATTATTCATAAACAGCAGTGTAGTCATGGTTCAGAATTTTGGAAACAGTGCCAAAAGGCTCTTGGACATAATTTGCAGGATGGATAAGCCCTGACCTGAAGCAAAATTAACCAGTGACAGGGGTTTGGAGTTTTATACACAACATTTTCTTTGGCTGGAGTCTGGCTTTCTTTGAAGGGTTGTGTCAACACAGGGATTGTCTGCTTGGGCCCAGGGATTCCTCAGAGTGGTGGTGCCTCTGTCCCTGCTCGGAGGGCTGGGGTGAGTTTTCTCAGACTTGGAATCATGTGGGATCTATGTTTGAACAGAGACTGGAAATACTTACATCATCTCCACATTCCACAGCCATTTGTCACTAGATTGCAAATTGACTGGAGGGAGGCCTGTTTCTAGGGAGAAAAGACACTGCTTCTTTCTGGCTTCAGCAGAGAAGAGATCAAGTTAGGTTATTGAGTTTGGTGAATATCTATGGCCCTGGGGAGGAAAAGTTAATTTCCCTGGGGGCTTCACAAAATTTGGGGGTAAATTTATAGAACTATAAGTGAAAGGAAAAGAGTAATAGAGTAAACTTCAAGTATCAAAAATAAATGAAATTGTAATGCTAAATTAACAAATCAAAGGCACAGAAAAAAAACAGAGCAGATCATAAATAGAACCTCACGTTGATTGAAAGTTATAAAAAGACATACATTTCTATATTTTCACNTGCGGTCAAGGCATTTTCCAGTAGAGAACGCGGGCCGGCCTTTCCCTGGCACTGAGCTTCAGCGTGCAGAGTGCCCTCCCCTTGGCATTCTTTTGATGCATGTAGTTTCCCTGTAAGGAGGGAAGCAGCTGGGAAAGGACTCAGTCTGGGCAGGCCTCCTGAGTGATCAGGACTCACGGATGTGGTGGTATTATTCATAAACAGCAGTGTAGTCATGGTTCAGAATTTTGGAAACAGTGCCAAAAGGCTCTTGGACATAATTTGCAGGATGGATAAGCCCTGACCTGAAGCAAAATTAACCAGTGACAGGGGTTTGGAGTTTTATACACAACATTTTCTTTGGCTGGAGTCTGGCTTTCTTTGAAGGGTTGTGTCAACACAGGGATTGTCTGCTTGGGCCCAGGGATTCCTCAGAGTGGTGGTGCCTCTGTCCCTGCTCGGAGGGCTGGGGTGAGTTTTCTCAGACTTGGAATCATGTGGGATCTATGTTTGAACAGAGACTGGAAATACTTACATCATCTCCACATTCCACAGCCATTTGTCACTAGATTGCAAATTGACTGGAGGGAGGCCTGTTTCTAGGGAGAAAAGACATTGCTTCTTTCTGGCTTCAGCAGAGAAGAGATCAAGTTAGGTTATTGAGTTTGGTGAATATCTATGGCCCTGGGGAGGAAAAGTTAATTTCCCTGGGGGCTTCACAAAATTTGGGGGTAAATTTATAGAACTATAAGTGAAAGGAAAAGAGTAATAGAGTAAACTTCAAGTATCAAAAATAAATGAAATTGTAATGCTAAATTAACAAATCAAAGGCACAGAAAAAAACCAGAGCAGATCATAAATAGAACCTCACGTTGATTGAAAGTTATAAAAAGACATACATTTCTATATTTTCACCTAGAAAAGTGACAAAAGATACAAATNATGAAATTGTAATGCTAAATTAACAAATCAAAGGCACAGAAAAAAAACAGAGCAGATCATAAATAGAACCTCACGTTGATTGAAAGTTATAAAAAGACATACATTTCTATATTTTCACCTAGAAAAGTGACAAAAGATACAAATGAATTAAAAAACAAAAGGTAGAAGCTAAAATAGATGTAGTAGATTAAAACTAAGAAGATAATATTATTAAAAGTATTTATGGTTGTAGTTGACACACATCTAAAAATAAAAGCCTAACTGGCCCAAGAAGAAATAATAATTTTATATCAATTATGATCATTAATAACATTGAATTGCTACTGAAAACATAAGCCCTCTACCTTTCTAACTACTCCAAAGGAAAATTCTTTTACTGGTGGATTTTACCAGAGTTTCAAGGGGATATAAGTATAATAATAAATGCAAATAAAATATACTATAAGGTATATAATCCACATTAAGCTTCCTCAGTGGCTCAGCAGTAAAGAATCTGCCTACAATGCAGGAGCTGCAGGAGATTTGAGTTCAATCCCTGGGTTGGGAAGATCCCTGGAGAAGGAAACGGCAACCCACTCCAGTATTCTTGCCTGGAAAATTCCATAGATAGAGGAGCCTGGGGGGCTACAGTCCATAGGGCTGCAAAGAGTTGGACACAGCTGAGCATGAACACATATAATCCACATATGTTATATGTTTTTCCAGAAAATGAAAAAAAAATTGCCCAACTCATTTTATGATAGTTGTATAAACTAGATTAAAATAATTCTCATTAGTATATTATGTAAAACATATACACTAATTTTATAGATTAAAACATAGTTAAATATCATCCAGGGAAATTAACATTTTTTTTAAAACTTTTTTTTAACCAAGGGGCAATTTTCTCAGGGATATACAAATGATTCAACTTCAGAAAAANAATTTTCATTAGTATATTATGTAAGACATATACACTAATTTTATAGATTAAAACATAGTTAAATATCATCCAGGGAAATTTAACATTTTTTTAAAACTTTTTTTTAACCAAGGGGCAATTTTCTCAGGGATATACAAATGATTCAACTTCAGAAAAATCTATAAGTTTACTCTCACGTTGGTTGAGTAAAGAAAAACAAAGTTATCTCAATACACTTGAAAAAAAATGATGAGAATTCTTAGGAAGCTAGAACTAGAGAGGAACTTTATAACCTAATAAAAACTACATATAAAAATTCTACAACAAATGTATTTAATGGAATCTAAGGCACTTCTTGTAAAGTTAGGAATAAGACTTAGTAACACAGTACTTGGAATTCTAGCCAACACAAAGGAAAAAAAATAGTAATTGATAAAGAGGAGGCTATATTATAATTATTTATTAATGATATGATCTGTTACATTTGAGGTCCAAGAAAATTAATGGGCAAATGAGTCACACCAGGAAGAAAGTTCAGCNGTAACACAGTACTTGGAATTCTAGCCAACACAAAGGAAAAAAAATAGTAATTGATAAAGAGGAGGCTATATTATAATTATTTATTAATGATATGATCTGTTACATTTGAGGTCCAAGAAAATTAATGGGCAAATGAGTCACACCAGGAAGAAAGTTCAGCAAGATTTCCTAATATGATTAACTTATAAAAATAAATAAAGTTAATCTAAACCAGAAATAATCAATTAGAAAATATAATAAAAATAAGATACCAATACAGTAGCAACACAAGTCATAAAATATGTAGGAAATAATTTAATGAAATACACAAGAGATTTATAAATAAAAACTATAAGACTCTAATAAAGGACAAAAAAGGAAATCTAAATAAAGGTAGACAATTACCAAATTCATGAATGGGTAAAAATGCTTTTTTTTTCTTTGTAAAAATGCCACCTTTTCCAAATTTAATATTATCAAATGCATTTCCAATAAAAATTGTGATAAGAACATTGTGGCAAATTAGTACATTGGTTTAAATATATATAGAAAAATAACTAAGAAAAATGTAAGATTTTGGACTAAGGAAAGGGTGAAAGAGAATGAGTACCCCTTCAGATATTAAGACACACTGCAATGCAACAATTAGTAAAACACATTGATATATGTTTGTATAAGAAAAAACAGGCATTTGGTGAAGGAGTGACACCTCAGAAACAGACTCCCAAATTCACATGAACTTGGTAAAAAAAAAAAAAATTGGTGGGTTTGACTATATTAAAAATAAATATTTTGATTAACAAAGGACAACCAATATAAGTAGAANTTGGAAAAGACTCTGATGCTGGGAGAGATTGGGGGCAGGAGGAGAAGGGGACGACAGAGGATGAGATGGCTGGATGGCATCACGGACTCGATGGATGAGAGTCTGAGTGAACTCCGGGAGATGGTGATGAACAGGGAGGCCTGGCGTGCTGTGATTCATGTGGTTGCAAAGAGTTGGACATGGCTGAGCGACTGAACTGAACTGAACTGAAACTTTTCTTCTAGTTCTATTAGCTTCCTTGTAAGTTCTTTGAGGTTTTCTCAGTATATAACTGTATCGACTATGAAGAGTAACATTTTTATATCTCCCATTCCAATCTGTTCATGTCTTTTATTTCTATTTCATCTCTGATGGAAATGAATAGAACTTCCAGTATNAGTTCTATTAGCTTCCTTGTAAGTTCTTTGAGATTTTCTCAGTATATAACTGTATCGACTATGAAGAGTAACATTTTTATATCTCCCATTCCAATCTGTTCATGTCTTTTATTTCTATTTCATCTCTGATGGAAATGAATAGAACTTCCAGTATTCTGTCAAATAAGAGTGGTGAAAGTGGACTTCCCTAGCCTTGCTCCTGATCGTAGGGGTAAACATTTCTTGTTTCACCATTAGCTATGATGTTAGCAGGCCATTTTGTAGATGCTCTTACTTAGTTTTAAGAATTTCCCGTCTGTTATTAATTACCTGAAAAGTTTCTTTTTTATGGATAGATGCTGAATTCTATCATGATTTTCTGCATCTCTTGTGATGAGCATGTGATTTTTTTCTTCCTTTTTGTACTGATGTGGTTATTCAGTTAACTTTGAAATGTTCAACTATCCTTGCAAGTGAGAAAAACTTCACTTCACCCTGATGTCTTTTTTTAAGCATATTGTTGGTTTGCAATTGCTAGTATTTTATTGAAGTTTTGGATATATGTTCATGAGGGGTATTTGGTCTGTAGTTTTCTAGTAATATGTTTTTAATATCAAGTAATGCCAGCCTCATAAAATGAGTTGGGTAGCATTCCTTCCTTTTTTATTTCCTAGAAAAGTATTTGTGTAGATTAGTGTTATTTTTTGAAATGTTTGCGAAAACTTGATGGTACAGCCATCTGACCTGAAGAGCTCTTCTTGGAAGATTTTTAACCACATATTCACATTTTAAAAGATATGTTAAGATATTGAATCTATATATTTCTTCTTGCTATTGTTTCATCTTTATGGTTATAAATGTCTGTAGGATCTGCAATCCCTTCTTTGTTCCTCTAATTGGTAATTTATATCTTTTTTCTTTTTAAAAACCTTGGTCAATACAGCTAGATATTTAATAATTTAAAAAATTTTTTCCCCAAAGGACCAGCTCTCTGATTCATTGATTCGTTCTTTCTCTTACTCTCTCTTAGTGTTTTTCCTTTTTTTTTTTTTTTGCTTTGCTGCTATTTGTATCATTTCCTTGGAATTCTGGATAAATTTCCAGGAACCAATACTCTAGGTCATTGTATTTAAAACTTAAAAAAGAAATTGTGACATAAGAAATAGTCTTTACATTTTATCTTGATATGTATATAAATAGCCTACACATATATAATTAAAACATACCTTCTTGTATTACATGTGATAAATTTCTTTTTCCTCTAATTTAATTCCATTCTGTTCCAGTCTAGTTATCTTCTCTTTTATTAAGAAAAAACTGTTCACAGCATGCTAACTGTACTCACTGACCACTAATAGTGATATAAATTTGAGAAACTTTGCTAAAAGTAATTCTGATAATAGGTCATATATACAACACTTGGTGAAACTGGTTATCAATCCATGTCATTGATAAATAAGATAGGATATACTATTTAGTGCTAGAAATCTATTCCCAGGTTGAAACAGAGCCATCGGTGAGTATACTTTGCATGTGGTGCTTGACCTGTTCACTCAACAAACACTGAACCCAGGTATCAATTTAGGCAATGTGGATACAGCAGTGAATAAAGCAGTCCTTTGTCTATAACATTTCTATCTTAGTGGGTAAAGTAGTTAATAAACAGAATGTGTATATATATATGTCAAGTCATAATAAGTGCAATGATGAAAAGTAAAATAGGATAAAGGAGACAGACATGGGGTGCCATGCTATTTTATTTGGCTTGGTCAGTGATTGTTTCTCTTAAAAGAGAAATGAAGAAATGAGAAGCATCTAGAAAGATGAGTATTCCAAGCAGAGAAAAGAGCATGTGCAAAGGCCCTGGGGTAGTATCGTGTTTAGAACTGGAGAGGAGAACACTGGGGGAAGAGAGTGGTAGAGATGGGAGCCAGAGAGGTCGTCGAGTCCAGGCCATGGGTTGCTTTACAGGCCTTGGCAATGACTGAATTTTTCTGAGAAAGGGGACACTACTGAAGTGCTTTTGCAGATGAGGTATATGATGTCATAGTTCTATAGTACAGTATTAGTACAGTATTGTTTGGTTGTGTTTGTTTTCTTGCATCCCTATGGACTGCAGCCCACCACGCTTGTCCATGGAATTCTCCAAGCAAGAGTACTGGAGTGAGTTGTTATTTCCTTCTCCAGGAGATCTTCCAGACCCAGGCATTGAGCCCAGGTCTCCTGCATTGGCAGGTTTCTCCCTTACCATCTCAGACACCAGGGATGGTTTTATAGAGTTACACACTAAAGGACTCAGACTGCTGTGGGGAGGGAAGACCACAGGGAGGTCAGTGGGGGCAAAGGAAGGTACTGCAAAGGTCCAGGCAAACGGAGGTGGTGAGTTGGATTAGGAAGACAGCAACCAAGGTGGTGAGGAGTGATGGGATTCTAGGTGGTGAGGAATCCTACTCTTCTGCTGGTAATGCTCTTCACATCTGCTGATAAAAGTTGTATGGGTGTTCAAAAGAAAGGAAGAAGCCAACCTTTACTCCCTATCATTCCATTTTAGGCATATTTATAACACTGAGTGAGTGAGTGAAGTCGCTCAGTCGTGTCCGACTCTTCTCGACCCCATGGACTGTAGCCTACCAGGCTCCTCCGTCCATGGGATTTTCCAGGCAATAGTACTGGAGTGGATTGCCATTTCCTTCTCCAGGGAATCTTCCCAACCCAGGGACTGAACCCGGGTCTCCCACATTGTAGACAGATACTTTACTGTCTGAGCTACCAGGGAAGTCCGTTACTTACCGTTTATAATTACACTATATATTTTTAAAATACTTTTTAAAAATAATTTCGGTTATTTATTCTGTTTTGTGGCTGCACTGGGTCTTTGCTGGTTTGCACTGGCTCCTCTCGTTGTGGCAGGCAGGGCTTATTCTTCGTTACGGTGCTACGTCGTGTCCGACTCTCTTGTGACCCCGCAGACTGTAGCCCACCAAGCTCCTATCTCCGTGAGATTTCCCAGGCAAGAATACTGGAGTGGGTTGCCATTTCCGCCTCCTCCAGGGGCTCTTTCTGATCCAGGGATAAAACCAGAGTTTCCTGCCTTGGCAGGCAGATTCTGTGCCACTTGAGCCATCTGAGTGCCTATTGTTAAAGACGCTCATTACATATTTGCTTGTATGAATAAATGAAAGGAAAGAAAGTTGACACCTGTACTGAGATTTTAATATGTTTCTTGCTTTTTCACTTTCTAATTTCACATCTAGGAATCTATTTTGAGGAAACCTTCACAAATACAAAAGCTTATCCCCCTAGATACCCATCAGATACTCATAGATACTCATCTCCATAGATATTACTGATTCTAATGGTGAAAAATCACTCACATTCTAATTGTTCAACAAGAGGAAAGTTTGGGGCACTTCCAAAAGATTCCAGGAAGACTTCCCCACTTGCAAGACAAGGCAGTGGATGGCAGGAAATAGCTCTCTCTGCCCAGGCCATGGACCTGCAGGCGGAGGACCATGCCAGCTGGATGGCAGGGTGACGTTAGTTCACTTCAAATCATGAATTCTAATTACAGCTGTTAAAATCTCGAGGGTTTAATTTTAAAAGTTTTGCAGCAGGCTTTCAACTGGTTCTTGGAGCCTCATTATTGTCAGCTGTCTTCGCCATGGGCCTGTGCAGAGGGACTTGGGGGAAGGAGAGAAGTAACTAAGGCAGGAAGGAGAAATGTACACAACGGGAAAACCCAAGGGAAAGTGGGGGCCGGTCTTTAATTAAAACCCAGCTGGGCAATTTGCATGAGTGACTTTAACCCTGAGAAGGAGAAGGTAGTCTTCGGAAATGCTGTGGGAATATGGGCTTGCTTGGCCTCTCTGAGGTAACACTTCCCATAAGCCCATAAACCTTGCAGTAACTGCTCATGGCAGGAACTCGGGGTCTTCCTGTGGAAACTCATGCTTTTATGCTCAGATGTGACGCCCTGGCACGTACAATTTTACTAATTAATGAAGCCTACATTGATTCTGATTGCTGACTCCTGGGGGAAAGAAACAAGATGCATTTATTTTCTCATGTCCATTTTTTCTCACTGAAGAAAGAATCCTTTAAAAAAAACAAAGAAAAACTTCTGCACAACAGAGTTCTGAGTCTTGGTATTCGATCTTCAGTATGTTTATTCCCAAATTAAAGAATTTCTGAGATGAAAGGTGATCTGAGCTATTTTGCTGCTTCATGATATAAATAAGGAAGCTGATGTCCAGTGACTACCTCAAGAAAGTAGAGAAATGACGAGAATATTTGTTTTCTGACCCTTCTTTCAGCCTTCACTTCATGATTCTGTACTCTCTTATTTTTTAAAAAATAGATTTACTTCTTCAACAAATATTTATTGAAAACTTAAGTGCAATGAACTGGATAGCATTGGGAAAAGATAAAATGGGAATTTATTCTATTTTCTAGAGATGTCTCTGGATGTACATGCTCTCACACTCATTCTCTCTCTCTTCCCTCTGCCTGCCTCTAATACCAAATTTACGTGCCCAAGATTTAGATCATCTGGAGCTACATAGGACACGATGCAAAAGACAAAGTGTAGATACTATCTAGGCTTCCAAAGATTCTAAGGTTGGGTGGAATTCTTGGAGGAAGAGGCTGTGAGGTTGTTCAATGTCCCAGTGGACACAATGGACTACTCTAGCTACAGGGAAGGAAAAATATATGCATTTGACCCTTTTAGCTCATGTGCTATGAGGAAGGACAAGATGTACCTACAGTTGTGGGTGTATCTAGTGTAGCACTCGGGGAGCTTGGCTGGAAAGGAACAGGAAAAACAAACAAAGAAACAACAACAAAAACCTTGACTACCTTCTGCAAGACAGGAATTTACTAGAAATAATTTGGGTAATTCTTTTAACTGATGGCATGTATGGAGAACTGGGCCTGAACACTAGGAACCAGCATCTAGATGTTCAGAGGTGTGGCAAAGATTACGCCACAAAAAGAGTTTGGTCGGGAGCAGCTGCAGACACTGGTCGGTGGATGGCAGCAACAGAGTTAATTCCAGCCTTCACACTCCCCTTGTGTCATCTGCTCGACATTCAGTGTCCAGTGGACACAACTGACCCCTCCAGCTACAGGGCTGAGGGGAAGACATACAGACTTGGCCTCCTTAGCTCATGTGCTGTGAGGAAGGACCTTGTCTTCCATGGAGACTTGGACTACTTGATAAAGACCCCAAATAGAATGAGGATCCAAATGCTGAGCAGCTAGAAAAAGGGGAAAAACACTAGAAAAGCCCCCATGCCTGTTTAAACTTTAATATAATTGGGTCGAGAGCAAATAGAAAATCTGGACAGTCACTGCGGATGGTGACTGCAGCCATGAGATTTAAAATGCTTGCTCCTTGTAAGAAAAACTTAGACAGTGTATTAAAAAGCAGAGACATCACTTTGGCAACAAAGGTCTGTATAGTCAAAGCCGTGGTTTTTCCAGTGGTCATGTATGTATGGATGTAAGAATTAGACCATAATGAAGACTAAGGGCTGAAGAATTGATGCTTTTGAACTGTGGTNCAAAAGACAAAGTGTAGATACTATCTAGGCTTCCAAAGATTCTAAGGTTGGGTGGAATTCTTAGAGGAAGAGGCTGTGAGGTTGTTCAGTGTCCCAGTGGACACAATGGACTACTCTAGCTACAGGGAAGGAAAAATATATGCATTTGACCCTTTTAGCTCATGTGCTATGAGGAAGGACAAGATGTACCTACAGTTGTGGGTGTATCTAGTGTAGCACTCGGGGAGCTTGGCTGGAAAGGAACAGGAAAAACAAACAAAGAAACAACAACAAAAACCTTGACTACCTTCTGCAAGACAGGAATTTACTAGAAATAATTTGGGTAATTCTTTTAACTGATGGCATGTATGGAGAACTGGGCCTGAACACTAGGAACCAGCATCTAGATGTTCAGAAGTGTGGCAAAGATTATGCCACAAAGAGTTTGGTCGGGAGCAGCTGCAGACACTGGTCAGTGGATGGCAGCAACAGAGTTAATTCCAGCCTTCACACTCCCCTTGTGTCATCTGCTCGACATTCAGTGTCCAGTGGACACAACTGACCCTTCCAGCTACAGGGCTGAGGGGAAGACATACAGACTTGGCCTCCTTAGCTCATGTGCTGTGAGGAAGGACCTTGTCTTCCATGGAGACTTGGACTACTTGATAAAGACCCCAAATAGAATGAGGATCCAAATGCTGAGCAGCTAGAAAAAGGGGAAAAACACTAGAAAAGCCCCCATGCCTGTTTAAACTTTAATATAATTGGGTCGAGAGCAAATAGAAAATCTGGACAGTCACTGTGGATGGTGACTGCAGCCATGAGATTTAAAATGCTTGCTCCTTGTAAGAAAAACTTAGACAGTGTATTAAAAAGCAGAGATATCACTTTGGCAACAAAGGTCTGTATAGTCAAAGCCGTGGTTTTTCCAGTGGTCATGTATGTATGGATGTAAGAATTAGACCATAATGAAGACTGAGGGCTGAAGAATTGATGCTTTTGAACTGTGGTATTGGAGAAGACTCTTGAGAGACCCTTGGACAGTAAAGAGATCACACCTGTCAATCCTAAAGGGAATCAATCCTGAATATCTATTGGAAAGACTGATGCTGAAGCTGAAACTCCAATCCTTTGGCCACCTGATGCAAAGAGCCGACTCAATGGAAAAGACCTTGATGCTGGGAAAGACTGAGAGCAGGAAAAGAAGGGAGCAGGAAAAGATGGTTGGATGGCATCACTGACTCAACAGACATGAATGTGAACAAACTTAGGGAGATAGTGAAGGATGGGGAAGCCTGGCTGTAGTCTGTGGGGTCGCAAGGAGTCAGACATGACTAAGAGACTGAAGAAAAACAATCTGGATAAAGATTGTCCAAAGACAATCTGGATAAACTTAGTCAGATATCCATTATTTCATCCACAGAAGGTTTTTAGGTATGAACTAATAAGTCTTTTATTAATATTGGTTTATCTTCCATACCTAAAGCTATATTGTGAAATAAGATGGCATTATTAGGAGTACTCTCAGATATTTTACTATTATGAAAATAATCCCTGAGCTAATTAGATATGTTTAAAAGAAAAACACCTTTTTACACATTAGTCTCTTAAGTATCAAGCATATAGAAATATCAAATCCAACTGCATTAACAGGAGTTTTGGGTGGACATGTACACACAGCCATATTTAAAATATAATAATAATAACCAACAAGGGCTTGTGAAAAATAAATAAACAAGAATAAATGATTTTTTTTAATCTAAAAAGGAAACCAATCTGGCAGTGCCTTTTAAATTAAACATGCAATTACCATACCATCCAGCAAGTGTGCTCTTGGGTTTTTATCCCAGAGAAATGAAGACTTTCTGTTCACATGAATACCTGTACATGAATGTTTCTAGCAGCTCCACCCATAATACCCCGAATAGGTGACCGGCTAAACAATCTGTGCTACATTCACACCCTGGAAAACTACTCAGCATTGGACAGGAGCCAACTATTGGCACATATCAACCTAATAAATCTGCAGGGAATTATGCTGAGTGAAAAAAGCCAATCCTAACAGTTGCATACTCTAGGATTCCTTTTACATGACATTTTTGAGATGGAAAAACTTTCTGAATTATTTTTTAATTGAAATGTAATTGCTTTACAATGCTGTGTTAGTTTCTGCTGTTTGACAATGCAAATCAGCTGTATATATATGTGAATATCCCCTCCCTCTTGAGTCTCCCTCCTTTCATCCCCTATCCCACCCCTCCAGGTCATCAGAGAGTGCCGAGCTGGGCTCCCTGTTCTATACAGCAACTGCCCACTAGCTAGCTGTTTTACACGTGGTAGTGTATATATGAAATGACAACATTTTAGAAATGGGGAGAAGATGAGTGGTTGCTAGGGTTTTAGAAATAGGGTTACAGGTGAGAGGGAGGTGATTGTGGGTATACAAGAGACCTTTGCAGTGACAAAACTGTTCAGGATCTTAAGATGATATATAGTTTTGCAAAATGTTGATCATTGGAGGAAAGTGGGTAAAGTATACATAACATTGTCTCTATGTATGTTTTATTCAAATTGCAGGTGACTCTATGACCGTCTCAATAAGCATTTCAGTTCAGTTCAGTTCAGTTGCTCAGTCATTTCCAGCTCTTTGCAACCCCATGGACTGCAGCACACCAGGATTCCCTGTCCATCACCAACTCCCAGAGCTTACTCAGACTCATGTCTCTTGAGTTGGTGATGCCATCCAACCATCTCATCCCCTTCTCCTCCTGCCTTCAATCTTTCCCATCATCAAGGTCTTTTCAAATGAGTCAGTTCTTCACATCAGGTGGCCAAAGTATTGGAGTTTCAGCTTCAGCATCAGTCCTTCCAATGAATATTCAGAACTGATTTCCTTTAGGATAGACTGGTTGGATCTCAATATTTAGTTGAAAAAAAATCACTCTGGGTGACCTATGGATGATGTTCTAATTTCTTTCCTTTCACTTGAAAACTACTTCATAATTTCCTATAAAATTAAATTTAATTTGCATTCCTCTCTTTCAAGCACATGCCAAAATTTCTTGCTCCAGAGTGAATTGTTCACTTCTTCATCGTTATATTCTCTTGCATTTCATTATCTTAAAAAACAAGCTTTTCTCTTTTCTATTCCTCCAGTTATCACCGTTTTTTTGCTTCCTTAACAACAAAAGTGTGTCAAAAATGCTTAGATTATGGATTGTCTCACGTCCCATTCTCCTTAACCTACCCCAACTGTTTTCTGACCCAGCCACCAACTACATTGACAAGCTCACCAGCCGCGTCCACAGGGGCTGACCCCACAGTTGCGTCTCCACCTTCACTTTGTGTGACTTTCTCACGAGCATTCAGCAACTTGCGCGTTGACATTTCCCCCTTTCTTTGCTATAAAAAGTATTTTCTTTTCCCCAGTTCTGTGATACTGTAATAAATCTGGGCTCTCTCCTTATCTCACCAAACTAGTCTTTCTCAATCTCATTTGTTTGCCTCAAAATAGTGGCTTGGGCACACTAGTGTTCTTCTTCCAAAGGAATTCAGTGTGGCCTAAAGCACTGAATAGCATCTATATTCTAGTGAGTGCTAAATTTATATTTTCAGACTCGACCTCTGCTCTGAAGTCTAGACTCATCTATCAAACTGCCTATCTAATATCTCCTCTTAATTCTGCACTCCAGACCTCTAAGTCTAGACGCATGCATCAGACTATCCCCTGTTTCTCTTAACCTCATGCTCTCGTTCATTTCCCACTATCTCAGTTAAAGTTTTGAAAAACACTGAGGGCTTATTTGCAGCAACAAGGATGGACCTGGACTTAGATAGAGATTTCCATATTAGGTCAGATAAGTCAGAGACACATATATCATATCGCCTGTACGTGAAATCTTAAAAAAGAAAGATACAGGGTGCTCAGGGCTGGGGCACTGGGATGACCCTGAGGGATGGGATGAGGAAGAAGGTGGGAGGAGGGTTCAGGATGGGGGAACACATGTACACTCATGACTGATTCATGTCAATGTATGGCAAAAACCACTACAATATTGTAAAGTAATTAGCCTCCAATTAAAATAAACAAATTAAAAAAAAATACAAACAAACTTATTTCCAAAACAGAGAGAGACTCACAGACATAGAAAACAAGCTCCTGGTTTCCAAAGCAAAAAAGTGGGGGGGGG
>SJYW01055861.1:356095-367394 GCA_006410735.1 Raphicerus campestris | reverse complement strand
TGTGTCAGACTCTGTGTGACCCCATAGATGGCAGCCCACCAGGCTCCCCCGTCCCTGGGATTCTCCAGGCAAGAACACTGGAGTGGGTTGCCATTTCCTTCTCCAATGCAGGAAAGTGAAAAGTGAAAGTGAAGTCGCTCAGTCATGTCCGACTCCTAGCGACTCCATGGACTGCAGCCTACCAGGCTCTTCCGTCCATGGGATTTTCCAGGCAAGAGTACTATATATCAAAAAGATAATCAACAAGGACCCACAGCATTGTGCAGGGAACTATACTCGATATTTTGGAATGACCTATAAGGGCAAAGAGGAGCTTCCCAGGTAGCGCCAAGTGGTAAAGAACTCTCCTGCCAGTGCAGGAGACATAAGAGATGCAGGTTCAGTCCTGAGTTGGGAAGATCCCTGGAGAAGGAAATGGCAGCCCACTCCAGCGTTCTTGCCTGGAAAATCCCACGGACAGAGGAGCCTGGTGGGCTACAGTTCATAGTGCTGCAAAGCGTCAGGGATGACTGAGCAAACACCCATAAGGGAAAAGAAACTAAATAAGGACAGCTATGTATATACACACACACACACACACACACACACAGCACACACATATAAGTTGCTGTATTGTAAGCCCGAAACTAGCACAGTATTGTAAATCGCTATGTTCCGATGAAAACTAGAGCAAACAAACACCCACTGAGGGCTCAAGGCAAGAGCCTAGATGCCATCCTCGATCTCCCTTTGCCCGTCCCCACCAGGTCCACTTCATCAGCTGTCTATTAGGTCCACCCCAAAATATAGAGGGTCATATTTTCTGAAAATGATGGTTGTTTCCCCTGGCTTTCCAGTTTGTCTATTTTTCTTATCCTCATGTAATAGTGAGGGCCTCTACGGATGTGCTGAGGGTAGAACTCAGAGTGCGCATTCTTCTGTTCTTGAGTTTCATGTCAGTGCTTCTACTTGGTTTTTTTTTTGGAGTATAATTGCTTTGTTGTGTTATCTTCTTTTTGCTACTACTAGTATCTACTTTTTACTGAGTATAATGCTTATGAAACATTTCTGCTGTGTACACAGTTCATTATAGGAAGTTTCTACTTTGCTGTGCTGCAAAATGTTTGCCCATGGCTGTGTTTTGAAATTTCAAGCTATTTTTTTGGCATGACCATAAAGTTCTCTTATTCAGTGAAGATATTAGATATAGTGTAATTGCATTATCCTTGTATTCTTGTGATTATCTGTTCCCCCAAGCTACTTTCTCTGGATTCGGAGAACTCCTGTGGTCATTTCTGCTCTGTTAAAGCACTTTGCACGGGGCAGGCCCTTAGTTTTCTTTTACCTTGTGATAGCAGCTCCCCACTCTCGTATTCCTGCCTAGAGAATTCCATGGACAGAGGAGCCTGGCGGGCTGTAGTCCATGGGGTTGCAGAGTCCGACGTGGCTGAGCGGCTAACACACACACACCCCATCTCGCTGGGTCTTTTAGGGGGAGCCCGCTACTGGCTTTCCAATGCTGCTTCACAGTCTTAGAATAGATCCGGGCTTTCCAGTAATTCGGGTCCAGGGGTTGAAGACATTGGAGCCTGGGCTTAGTGTGCCATCTTGTGGACAGACAGGAAACGGCTGGGTTATTTTGGTTGATGATAAAGCTTCCCTGGTGGCTCAGAGGTTAAAGCGTCTGCCTCCAATGAGGGAGACCCGGGTTCGATCCCTGAGTCGGGAAGATCCCTTGAAGGAAATGGCAATGCACTCCAGTATTCTTGCCTGGAGAATCCCAAGGACGGAGAAGCCTAGTAGGTTACAGTCCACAGGGTCGCAAAGAGTCGGACACGACTGAGTGACTTCACCTCACCTCACCTCACCTCACCAAGAGATTTGGGGATCATCCTGACTAAGAGGAATGCCCTTGATCCAGCATTTAATGACATAGAGCAGGACTGGTGGAAGCGTTTATTCAGAGAAAAGAACAACCTCTCCGAAATTAATGTTGGCTGAAGTTCAAGCGAGGAGAGAAAAGAAACGCGTGGGAAGAAGTGAAGACAGAGACCATAAAATGTCAAGACCTAAGGAATTTACTTAAAAACTGATTATATCCCTTGAAAGTTTCCATCATAATTCTTCACAAAAATTTTACTGAAAACATTCTCATAAGTAGAGCATCTTGAATATATAAGAGGGGTGGGGAGAAGACCAATAGAAAGTTCCCACACATCCAGTCTGACCACAAATATGACCAAAATTTATGTAGACAGCTAGCTATGAGGTATAAAAAAATAGAGGGACAGCTTAAGTCATCTTGCAGCTTCCTTCTACAATAATGGAAGAATTTCTTTGAATTTCAGTAAATATCATAGGGCTCTATGAGACATTTAGTGGGTATAGGTGTTGGGAGTCCTTAATCAATCTTGTATGCCTTCATTGAGGCAAGAAATACTTATTCATGAAAAACTTTTGATGCGTTAGGAATTGTGCTATGCCTTAGGGGTAAAGCTCTGAGAAACACAGACTTCAGTCTTGCCTTCATGAAATGTACAGTCACATTAAGCTTGTATTAGATGGGAGTGTGATGAGAAGTATTGGATGGAGCTGGGGTAGTGTGGCTGCAGGTAAACAGTGTGCCTGCTCAGGACACAGCTGGGCATAGCATTTCTTCTAAGGAATGACCTTGAAACTGACCCAAAGAGGAGCCAAAGAACCGTTGGTCCGTCTTTCTTACCAGATTCCTGTCTTTCCAAAGCTGGAGAAAAGCAAATTCTTTTTCTATCCTCTGTGTCAGTCACACAATTGCATCCAACTCTTTGTGACCCCATGGATTGCAGCACGCCAGGCTTCCCTGTCCATCACCAACTCCCAGAGCTTACTCAAACTCATGTCCATTGAGTCGGTGATGCCACCCAACCAGCTCATCCTCTGTTGTCCCCTTCTCCTCCTGCCTTCAATCTCTCCCAGGATCAGGGTCTTTTCCAATCAGTCAGTTCTTCGCATCAGGTGGCCAAAGTATTGGAGCTTCAGCATCAGTCCTAATGATAAATATTCAGGATTGATATCCTTTAGGATTAGCTGGTTGGATCTTGCGATCCAAACGACTCTCAAGAGTCTTCTCCAAAACCACAGTTCAGAGAGATCAAGTCTTCGGTGGTCAGCTTTCTTTATGGTCCAACTCTCACATCCATGCGTGACTACTGGAAAAACCATAGCTTTGACAATATGGACCTTTGTTGGCAAAGGTCCAAAAGTGCTTTTCAAAGGTATTGTGTCCAAAGGTACTTTTAAAAATAAGGATTCTTGGTGGTCCTATGGCCAGGACTCCACGCTTTCACTGCCACGGGCCTGGGTTTGATCCCTGGTCAGGGAGCTAAGAACCCACAAACCAGGCGGTGTGGAAGAAAAACAATGGAGTGTATGGTTTCGGAACCATGCAATTCTAGAGGCGAAGGCCTTGGTGACCGTTGTTTATCTTCACCATCAGTGGAAAACTGGCTGGTGTCACCAGTGTCTGGACTCAGGTTGTACTGCAGCTCACCCACTGTGAGCAGAGGAGAGAGATGTGACCGGGAGCGTCTATTTCAAGCAAGTCCTGTGGGAAAAGACTAGAGTCACACTGCTCTAACAGCACGCTGGAGAGGACTTAGGGAAGGGGGAGTTTTTAGTTGGATGTTTCTGATGACAGTTAATAGGAACTCAGCTCAAACTGGTAGAAACACAAGGAGGTATGAACAATTTAAGAAACAAAAAAGCCTGGGCATTGACATGGAGCTGACAGCGATACTAGATCTAGATTCTTGAACAGTGTCCTTTGGGATATAGATGTTTGTCTTGATTATCATTGTTTTCCATTGTTCAAAAGGTTTCATTGTTCTACAGGCTCTCTTTATGCAAAGAAGATATTGCAGGGCAGCTCCTGGCTTAAATGGCTCGTCGAAGCTGTGATCTCAGGGGAAAAAATAGTTCTTCCAGTAACTTTATTACTTATCAAAAAAGGACACTGCCTTGTTCTACTTAAGTCATATGAACACACATGATCCAGTCAGCAGGTGCAGGAGATGGCGTACTCTGGTTGTGCATGGTCTTGCACAGACTCTTTTGATGGGAATGCCGTGGTCCCTTGATGGACAACCCCTTCCAATCACAGAGAAGGCAGAGGCAGCTCCCAAGAGGAAGCTTCACAGAATAGATGNGTGCAGGAAATGGCGTACTCTGGTTGTGCATGGTCTTGCACAGACTCTTTTGATGGGAATGCTATGGTCCCTTGATGGACAACCCCTTCCAATCACAGAGAAGGCAGAGGCAGCTCCCAAGAGGAAGCTTCACAGAACAGATGAAAAAAGTAAACAAGTCCACTAAAGAAAGGCGCATGTATGTATTGTATATTTCCTCTTTGAGTTTACACTTGGCTCCTGTAATAGAGGAAGAGTCGCTATGACCACGTGCTTTTTCAGTAAATCCATTGATCTGTTTTAAATTCTTGCTCTGCTGTCAGTTTTTCACTTCAAAGTCTAAGTTTCCTTGTCTGCCAATGAAGATTATGTACGCACACAGTTTAGCAGTACTCCGAAATCTAAGTTTCCTGGTGTGCCAGTGAAGATTATATATACACACACGGTTTAGCAGGGCTCCCCTCATCATGGCTGTGCAAAATATTCATCCTCCAGCACAGAAGATTCTGACCAAAACGCAGCCATGCGTGCCATGCAAAGCTTTCATCAGCATGCATGAAACAAGCCAATATTTCCTTTGTTCTTTTGGCTTGCCTTGGTCTATCTTTCAGACATTAACATCAAATTTTCTCAGATAACAGACTTCCAATTGTCAGGAAATTGTTTGATTGTTTCCTAAAGGAACCAAATGGGGTGTCTGGCAGGCTGTGTGGCAGCTCACATCCGTGGGGGTGACACGGACAGGTGTGGCCCTCTATGCTCCAGGAATAATTCTAAAGAAAGCTGTGAAGTATAAACCAGTACCTTCTTCCCCATGCAATGGAATATGTCGTCATGAAATTTAGCCTATTATAACATTAGAGCTTCAATTTCTGGGAGCACATTCTCCTGCTTGGAACAGGGCCTGTNTGGACTTCAAGGAGATCCAACCAGTCCCTCCTAAAGGAGATAAGTCCTGAATATTCATTGGAAGGACTGATGTTGAAGTTGAAACTCCAATACTTTGGCTACCTGATGTGAAGAACTGACTCATTGGAAAAGACTCTGATGCTGGGAAAGACTGAACACAGGAGGAAAGGGATGACAGAGCATGAGATGGTTGGATGGCATCACCGACTTGATGGACATGAGTTTGAGCAAGCTCCAGGAGTTGGTGATGGGGAGGGAAGCCTGACGTGCTGCAGTCCATGGGACTGCAAAGATTTGGACACAACTGAGTGACTGAACTGAACACACACAGGGGGCTGACTCACATGCCACAGTTTGCCAATCTCTGATGTATAGAATCTAGATCAAACTTCTAATTTACAAGAAATATAGGGAACAAAGGATTTATTCAACTTCACCACAGGGATTCAGTCAGCAAAACACAGACTTTTTTGAAGGAAACACATTCTATACTATGGGGAAACTGTTCAGGATAAAGCACCTAGTTTCCTTAAGAAAAAAACAGCAAGAGATAAAAAGAACTGGAAAGAAAACTCAGTATTTTATAAGACAGAAATCATATCAAGCTATCAAAATATTTGGATTTTAATAAAAGATCAATTCAAAAAACTGTGAAAAAATGACAGTTATGGAAATAGATTATGACATTAAGAAATTATTACTTCTTTTAGATGTGATAATGGTACCTTCTGGTTATGTTTTCAAAACATAAACAAGACAAAAGGTACTTCAGATTCCGTGGCAGAGATGAAAAATGTAGGCGGAGATGAATAAAAACAAGAAAACAGGTTTAGTTTGCTGGATAGGAGTCCTTTGGAACTATTAAGAGGAATTAGTTGGTGAGATTTGCCTGCTTATCCCTCAGACTTAAAGAGAAGTTGGAATGAATCGGATCCACCCTGGTTCTCTGAATAACTCATCACCTCCCAGCCCTTTCAGAGGGAAGCAAGTCTAAGTGTGCCAGGCCTTGGGGCTGAGGACACTGCTAACTGCTTTCTAAATATGTGTCTGCCCTTCCTGACTGGCCTGATCTCTAGTCAGGATCACACAAGTCATTCCTAGACAAGTCAACCCTGAATATTATATTGGAAGGACTGATGCCGAACTTCAGTGCTCTGGCCACCTGATGTGAAGAGTCAACTCATTGGAAAAGACTCTGATGCTGGGAAAGATTGGTGGCAAAAGGAGAAGTGGACGACAGAAAATGAGATGGTTAGATAGCATCATCGACTCAATAGACGTGAATTTGAGCAAACTCTGGGAGATAGTGGAGGAAAGAGGAACCATGTGTGCTGTGGTCCATGGGGTTGCAAAGAGTCAGACACAACTTGGCAACTGAACAACATGCCTTTCTTTACAGCAGAATCTTGACTTCTTCAGAGGTGCCAGTGCCCATTTAAAAATATTCAGCCCTTCAGGCCCTCTGGCAGCTAGAGTTGGCCAGCTTAGCTAATTCTGGCCACTGAAACATTACAGAAGTTAGATAGTCAGGGCTCCCCAAAACACATATTACTATCTGCATTAGAAGAGACATATGCAGCAGGTATATTCATTAGAGCTTATTCTTGCTGGGGTGTAATGATATTGGCAAAATTAGTAGTAGCAATCTTTTAGTTATAAGGATAAATGTGAAGCATATCATAGGGAGGGGTTTGGGTCATGGAAGTGGTAAAAGCGAAGAGAGACAGAGATAGAGGGAGATTGGAGGGAGAGAGAAAGAGGGCAAGAGAGGGAATGAATGAATATGCATGAGTGAACCTGGGTTCTCATAAAGCAAGGAGTTAATGCCACAGTCCGGATTATCTGCCTGGACTTTGTTGTTACACAAGAGAAATAAGCTACAAGATCAGTCCACCGCAGCGTGGCTTCTGTTACCCGTGGCCTCGCACAGTGAGCCACTGATTTAACGAGTTACACAAAACCACAAATATCCAAAACTTCTGACCTTTCCTTTCCTAGTCCTGTACGGCTCCCTAAGTGGCAACACCCGTCCTTAAAAGTATTTGATCATGGAAATCTCGACTCCTGTCTTCTCTCCTCACTCCAATTCAGTCCACCAGCCAAGCCTGGAGGCAGGAAGGAGCCAAGGTGCTTGTCTCCCTCGAGCTGTGTCTCCGGCCATCACTGTGTCTTCTCTTGGGCTCCAGTTCCCATCAGACATCCTTCCATCAGGATTCCCAGCTCTCCTGCTGAACAGGCCTAGCATAGCTCCAGCCTCTACCACTGAGCCACCCGCAAAGCCCCCAGCCCACCCAACCCAGGCATCAGACAGACTGATGAGTAAGACAAGCACTTCTAACAGATTGATTGTTGCTCCAGCCACAGATGGCAGGAAAAGTGAGAACTCAGCCCTTCCTGGGCCTTAACGCATTACCGTTGTCTTTCTTTTCTTTGTGGAGGTTCCGAAAAGCAGTAGAAAATCATGTGTATTAAAGTGGACGCTCACTGATGAGGAGGATCAGATTTATTGTGGACACCCATCAGATTCCCGGTAGGGAAACACCACTCACCTGACCTGGAGAGGGATCTTGGGCACCTTCTTGCAGACCTTGAAGCAGCCTTTGTCCCCATAGGTGTCAGTGAAGTACACTCCGGCCACACTGGTCACCTGGTTCCCTGGGAACTTGGACAGCACCTTGTCACCACCGTGCTGGCTGGCCCAGTACCAGGCCTGGCCCCCGATGAGCAAGCCCCCACCGCGTTTCACAAACTGGATCAGCTCCGCAGTCATGGTGTCATTGTAGGCACTGATGCAGTACACCCCCAGGGGTTCTGCTGGTTCTGGGTGAACCTGTGCCTCCGCCCCGGAGCCCTTCAGGATGTGTGCTAGTGATGCCAGGGATGGGTGCACACCGACAGGCGCCCCAGGAGAGGGAGAGAGCCAGCGCACCGCATTGAGAAGAAACGGGGCCAGGCCGGCATCCAGCAGATAGCCCTCATGGGAGACCACCACCAGGCGGCCTCGGCCATAGAAGGAGGCTGCAATGAGGACCTGGCCCTTGTCGTTCACCATCACTGGGAAGGCGGCCTCTCCAATAAGAAGGAGTTCACTGGGAACAGGGCCTTCGGGTACCTCCCAGCTTGTCACTCCATCCATGAGGGCCTCAAAGGCAGCCGCAGGAGTTGTCGCCATGGTTCAGTGAGCTGCAGGAGGTGAAAGCAAAGACTCAGCTTGGTCAGAACAAAGGAAGAAATGTGCGGGACCAAAAAAAAGAAAACTAAATGCATTCAGGGACTGCCTTGGTATTCCAGTGGTCAAGAATCTGCCTTGCAATCCAAGGAACACAGGTTTGATTCCTCGTCTGGGAACTAAGATCCCACATGCAGCCAGGCCATAAGCCACCCCTGTGCCCCAAGAGTGAGCTGGTGGAGAGGATCCCACAAGCCACAGCTAAGACCTTATGCAGCCATAAATAATGCATTCAGATGAAAATCACTTGTTAGGTACCCCGAGTGGTGGAAGGCTCGGGGGTTCAGCAAGGTACACAGCAGACAGGTCCCTGCTTTCACGAATCTAATATTCGAAAAGGGGAAGGACAATAATTAGGTAGACAAGCAGATGAAATGCAGCCATTAATAATCGTTAGATGAAAATAAAGCACAGTAATGTGATATCCAGCAACCAGAAAATTACTTTAGATAGGGTTATAGTAAAGGCCCACCTGAGAGTGACACTGAAGCTAAGACCTGAGATTTAAGTTGAGACCTGAAATGCTGTAAGCAAGCACTTTTTTTTTTTTTTAACTTTTTATTTTACATTGTATTGTGGTAGAGTCATTAACAGTGTCCTGGTAAGTTTCAGATAAACAGTGATGGCAATGCAGCTCAAGCATACACATACATGTATCCATTCTCTCCCAAACGCCTCACCCCTCCAGGCTGCCGCACAACATTGAGTTCTCTGTGTCATACAGTAGTTGTTTATCCATTTTAAATATGCAAGGTGGACACATCCATTCAGAACTTCCGAATTATCCCTTCCCTGCAGCCTTCCCTCTGGGAGCTTTTCAACAGAGACAAGCCCCATGGGGGCTGCAGGGGCAGAACCTGAGTGGTGTGAGGGTGGGGCCGGATTCCACAGGAGCAAGAAGATCAAAGTGAGAGTTAACCTGAGATGACTCAGGACATTATTTCTCTGGACAAAAAGGTCAGTTAACCTTGCAGAAACAAAATGTGTTCTGGTAGCTCTGACTAAATGTTTGGGAAACACCTCCCAGTCTACTAGGTCTGCCCTCACTAGGGAATTCCCCACCCCTACTCTTGGGAACTTCTGAGGTTTATCAGGACTTTGAAATTTTGGTGTGCCTAACACTGAGTTCATTTTTCCCTTCAGAGCAGCTCCTCTTGGATAAACTATTTATATGCCGGTCTTCCCATTTGTATAAAGAGAATAGTACATACATCCCTTGGAGGATTGTTTTGGAAGATGAAGAGAATGCTGATAAAAACGTGCAGTGTCAGGTATGCAAGGAGAACAGAAATCACAATTGTCTGTCCCTTTGCTGTGCTTTCTGGCCTCTCCAAGCGACAAGAGCCGGGTAGCAGGTATGCTGTGTGCCCCAGACCTCATCCAGCAACAGCCGTGGAGGACTCTCCTGGGCACTGGGAGACCTTCTCACCTGGGCAAGGGTCCAGGGGCAGCCCTGAAGTGGCGGTGAGCTGATATGGGGCAAGCTTCCCATGGGGTAGAGCCATCCCAGGTGAACTCTGGAGCCCCTCAGGGGTTACCCCAGGAATCAGGCTCCAGCTGCCCACAGCGGTAAACAGCTCAGCGAGAGGTCCTTCCTTACTGGACCAGGTTTCTTCCCGGTTTCCCCCTCTCCGCGTCCTCACTGTGCAGATCTGGGCTCACATCCCAAGTAAACTACCTGTGCTCAGGTCCTTCTGTCAGGCTTGGCTTAGGGGAACCACTGAAACTGACAAACACCAAGCCCTTCCCTTCCAAGGCATCTCCTCCCTCCTGTTTCCATACACTGTCAGCCACCTCCATTTTGCCCTTGTTTTTCCCACTTATCAAATACCACTCCCTTCAGTATACACTCCTATCCAGAGGAGACCAAGCTGGTTTCTATCCTTAAGATGCATTCTGTAGTCTCATCTACAATCTTCCTCAAGCCTACTCACGTCTTGTCCTCATCAGTTTCATCCACTCCCCCAGGTAAAGCTGAGTGCCTCTCCCTGGATTTTAAGCCTGCAGAGTCTGGGCTTTCCGCAGTTTTCTAGACGTGTTTTCCTTTCACTTTCTCCACCAATTCTCTAGAAGGCTTGGCTAGTATTCCTCATAGAACTCCAGCTCCTTTTCTTTCTTTCTTTCTTTTTTTTTTTTAACTATCCTTTCCATCTGAGGGGCTTCCCTGGTGGCTCAGATTGTAACGATCCTGCCTGCAATGTGGGAGACCTGGGTTGGAGCCCTGATCCAGGGATCCCCTTGGAGAACGGAATGGCAACTCACTCCAGTATTCTTGCCTGGGAATCCCATAGACAGAGAAGCCTGGTGGGCTACAGTTCATGGGGCTGCAAGAAGTCGGACACGACTGAGTAACTGAACAACAACAATCCCTCTATCGCCGTATTCTGAATACTGCCCGCAGGAAAGTGAATTCACAAAAAAGTGCCAGTCCCCAGCTGGAGTATGAAACCAGAGGGTGAATGATTTCAGTATGTGGGTTTGGGATGGAAAAGCGCAGCGAGAGATCAGGAAGTCTGAGGTCAAGCCTCTGACAAGACAAGTGAGCTCTTTCATGAATCCGAGCCTCCCTAGTTTTACAGGAAAAGCACACACACAAAACAAAACAAAAAATCCACAGGATATGAGAAAAAAAGACATTCTCAGAACTCTGACTACAGCTGTCACTACGTTCGCATGCATGCACACGCACCCACAAACACACCCCCATACAACCACACATCTGTCAAATTCCTGACCCAGAAATGCAAAGAGGCAAGAGGAAAGCGTTTGGAGACAAACGAAAATAGGGAAAGGAAGGGCGAGAGGAAACCAGAACGTGAACCTAAGGAGACCAGAGACACTGCGACTGCCCACCGCCCGGAACGATCTCCGGCCTGCATCTGGCGCCTGGGGGCGCACCGGTCTCCCCAGGTCCTCGGTCCCCGCCCGAAGCCACCCTCCCCACCCAAATGACGCGCTTGGACCCGCGAACTCACGCTACGGCAGGGCGGTTACGGGGAGCGGACCAGGGCGCAGGTAC
>SJYW01055861.1:313669-347804 GCA_006410735.1 Raphicerus campestris | reverse complement strand
CATTCTTCTTCTTCTCACCTTCTTCTTCTTTCTATCACCTTCGTCATCTTCTTCTCACCTTCTTCTTCTTCTCCTTCATTTTCCTCTCATCATCGTCTTCTTCTTCTCACCATCTCCTTCTCCATCTTCTTAATCTCATCTCCACCCTGCCTCCTGGCCTTCAGTACACATTGGGTAAGTAAGTGCTGACTGACTTCATTTTCACTCTTTGTTCTTTAACATCGAGGGAAGAAACAGACAGAACAGGCTCCATCTTGAAAGCAGGACTCCATCTTGGGCTGGACGGTGGACTTTGAGCTATATGCCCAGTATCTATGGAAATGACATACCAGCTGGAAAACCAGACCCCCTGGATGGAAGAACCCCAGGCTCATACCAAGACTCTCTGTTGCCTAAAATAATACCCTAATTATCTGTGTAACTGAACAGAATCATAAATTCTATTATGCTTATTGGTGTATGACCACAGGCCTATTGATAAGTGTCCACTATTAACTACCTAGGCTTAAGGCATATGAATAACTTTGATTGTATCTTTATTTTCCTTTGTTCAGACTAGTTTCAGGGAATTTGGGGAGGTGGGCTTGGACACGTACACTTAAGGTATATAATTTTTTCAGAAAAACTAGTCGGGGTCCTTGGCTAACAGGAGACTCTGCCTTGGGCCCGCCGGTGTAATAAGCTGCACTCCACTATCTGCATTGTCCCTCTGAGTGAGTTTGTTTCCCGGAACGCGTGGCTACAACATTTGGTGCATGGGCCGGGAAACTCCTCACTTTGAGGAGACAAGTCCCATTTGGGACTGCTCCGAGGCCTTGCGACTTGAATCTTCTAGAGGGGGGAGGTGCCTCGCCCTTCTGGAAGGATTCTGCTTGTCAATGCCTGGACCTTTCGGGTTAGCAGGTAGTGGATGGCAGCAGGGGAACTGAGTGCTCAGGTGAGGAGGAACCCACCCAGCAGGGTGGAAGAGGGGGCCTGATCACCCTCCTGGGAGGGACTTTTAAAGGGGCACGATCCCGCAGGAGCCTGGAATAGGCAGATGGCAGCGATCGCTTGGTACACAGGTTGACGAATGTGTTAAGGCTTAGGAAGGAAATTTGTGAATGTTATTTAGGAGGTGGTGTCCACGCTATCTTGGGGAAAATTATTACCAAGCAATCGCCAGGGGGTTGTTAGAAGAAACTTGGTCTTCATGTGCTTGTATTCTGCCCTCCCCGAGGAGGAGTCCCATCTGCTGTGAAATTCTTGAACCCCTCGGAATTGTCAGGCTAGAAGCAGAGGAATACATCAATGAGTACGAATTGGCTTTTCTGGAGACGGCCTGGGACGTGGGATATTTAACCCATCTGTCTTCATCCGCACCTGATCAAGCCCACCAAGCCAGATTGGACTTTAAAGGTTAAGGGAGAAACAGTCTTGGACCACGTGGTGTTCTGGTTTGACCATGCTAATTGGCAGGTGAGGACACGCCGATCCCCCTTCTCCCTCTGCGATCTGTCAGGTAAAGCTCTTCTCACCCCATTTAGGAAGGAAATGGAATGGCAATGTAAGTGTTTCATTGAGTGGCAATGTCAGAAGTACATAGGGTACCAAGAACTTCATAGACAGAACGAGAAGGAAAAGTAGAAGACAGTCCAAGAAGGTAAGCAAGACGGGGGAAATGAATCTAAGGCAACTGTATTGGAGTGCATGATTACAAATTTAAAGAAGGGATTTAGAGGAGACTATGGAGTGAAGATGACACCTAACTGCCTCCACATATTCTATGAGGTTGAATGGCCCCCTATGGGAGTAGGATGGCCACTAGAGAATACCATGAACTTAAAAATAGTGGGAATAGTCTATACAGTAGTCACAGGAGAGTCAGGACACCCGGATCAATATCCATATATTGACTTGCGGCTAGGGTTAACTCAAGACCCTTCTACTTGGACAAGGTTCTGTATCCAGAAGGGAAGGAAAAATATTAATGGCACAAAAATTGACTGATGATAAAAAAAGAAATTCTACAGGATTTGGATGAGGATGACCTGTCCCCTCCCCCATACTGGATGATGACACGCCCGCGTCCCAGTGAGTGCTCCACCAGGACCAGAGGCCGCCTTAATGCCTGATCCAGGGCCAGGTGAAGTTCCTGCAGCAGCTGCTGCTCCTCCGCCAGCTCTTCTGGAGATTGTAGAGCCACAGTTTCGGCAGGCTCTGATCCCAGCGATGGAGACCTCTGGCCAATGCCCCCAGGATTCCACCCCAGCCAGATCTCCTAGATTGTATCCACCTCTCCCCATGAGTACTGATGGGAAGGGGGAAGAAAACACAGGAATTAGAGGCTGCACTCCACCAAGGAACAGGGGGAAAGAACCCCACTACAGGTGCCCCTCAGAGAGTTACAAGAGCCTCCTATTCAGGACGCATGGGGGCACTACCATCAGCCCCCTGTAGCCTGTTATTACCAGCCATTTTCCTCTACAGATATATTAAACTGGCAGAGACACGCTCCACTGTACTCGGGGAAGCCACAAGCCATGATTAGCCTAATGGAGACTGTTTTTTGAACCCACCGCCCCACATGGGATGACATAATCCAACTGCTAGTCTCCCTTTTCAGCACTGAGGAAAGATACAGGCTCCTACCAGAGGCCAGAAAATGGTTAGAGCAATGGCAGCTGAGGGTACTGCAAACCCAGCCGTGGGCAGAACCAGCCGCCCCGACGCGAGGCCCGGTGGGGACTGGAACACGGAGGAAGGGAGGGGCCGCTTAGAGAGACATCAGGCGGCTATTTCACAAGGCCTCAAGAGGGGGCCCGAAAACCTATGAGTACGGCAAAACCCTCCGAAGTGATTCAAAGGGAAAGCGAATCACCCTCTGAGTTCCACAAAAGACTGTGCGAGACCTGTAGACTTTATAGATCCAGAGGCTGCTGGGTCTCAGATGGTGATAAATGCAGCCTTTGTGTCCCTAGCCTACCCCGAAAATGTCAGGTGGGGGGACACCAAGGGACTCATGAATTTTTATACACCCCTGAATGCTCAGTACCTTTGTTGGGAAGAGACTTGTTTAAATTGGGACCACAAGTGACCTTTCCCCCCACGAAAGACCCACTCTTCGTGTGGGCTCAACCACCTATTTACTCTTCCTCTTCAGAACCCCTCAAGATGAATGGAGGCTGCACAATCTCCTGGAAGGGAAACCGAATGGGCTAAACAGTCGAGAGAGAGACTTAACAATTCCTTGAGGTCTAGGCAGAAGACAAACCCCCCCTAGGCTTGCAAAACAAGTCCCACTGGTATAGAACTCAAACCCGATACAATGACGTCCGCACCCACCTTGGGCTGTGAGATCTTGCTAAGCCATTGACTCTTCACATGACTGAAAAGGACAAGGTGGCTATGCGAGTGTTGTCCCAGACTATGAGGACACAGGACAGACCCATGGCTTATCTCTTGAAAGAGCTGGACAGTGTTGCCGCTGGGTGGCCAGGATGCTTACGGACAGTTGCTGTGGTTGCCTTACTGGCCCGGGAGGCAGCCAAGCTGACTTTGGGCCGAGATTTGATCGTAAAAGTCCCGCATGAGGTCAACACTCTCCTGTGAGCAGACCCCCATAAATGGCTGTCGACATCCCGGATTACTCAATACCAGGGACTGTTACGTGAGAATCCCCATGTTACTACTGAGCCTTGTCAGGCCCTGAATCTGGCCACTCTCCTTCCTGTGGGAGAAGATAGGCCCTCACATGATTGCAAAGAAATCCTAGAAGAAGTTTATGCCAATAGACCTTACTTTAGAGACCAGCCAATCCCGGACCCAGAGTGGGTCCTGTACACAAAGGCACCAGCCTGGTGAAACAAGGACAATGACCACTGGGATCACAGTCATCACGGAAGAAGCCATCGCTGAGGCCAGCTCTCTGCCATCACACTGGTCTGCTCAACGGGCCGAACCACGTGCTCTAATCCGGGCCCTCCAGCTCTCACAAGGCAAGAAGACACATTTACACAGACTCCAGGTATGCTTTTGCCACTTTACATGTACACAGGGCTTCATATAAAGAGCAAGGTCTTCTTGCTGTCTGCTTCGAGAAATAATCCCCAGATTGTGTTCCCAACCAGTATAGGATATTAAAAACAAGAAATCTTGACTCTGTTAGATGCTGTATGTGAAACTGAAAAGGTAGCAGTGATGCATTGTTGGGGTCACCAAAAGGAAGACACCTCACAAACAGGGGGAAACTGACTAGCAGATAAAGCTGCAAAACACGCGGCTGAGAAATGTGGGCCTGCTGGTGGGGGAATCTATCAGAACCTGTGTACTCTCAAAAATGCCTGAGTGAACGTTAACTCTCCCACAGCCCAGACCAAGACCAGCTGGCTGAAGCAGAAAGGGCCACCAAAAATGAGGAAGGGCAATGCTGCCCCTGGACATGAACAAAAACCTCCAGGAATACAGATAAAACGCACTCTAAGTGGACTTTAAACCCTGCTGACACTCATGGTCTGTACCTTCTCAGGATGGGTGGAGGCCTTCCCCACCCCAACTGAAAGAGCGAATGAAGTGGCTTGCTGTCTGCTTCGAGAAATAATCCCCAGATTGTATTCCCAACTAGTATAGGATCAGACAATGGCCCTGCCTTTGTACCCGTCTTAATTCAACAGGTGTGTAAAGCTCTAAATATCAAGTGGAAATTACATACAGCATGTAGGCCCCAGAGTTCTGGGATGGTGGAATGAACCAGCCGGACACTTAAAAGAGACTCTGTCCAAGTGGATTATGGAGACTGGCTGCTCCCAGGTGGACTTGCTTCCAAAGGCTCTGCTCAGACTCAGGATGACCCCACGGTCCCATGGCTATTCTCCATACGAAGTTGTGTATGGGAGGCCCCCTCCCATTGTAAAACAGGTGTCAACAAATTTGCCTCAGGTAAGGGGAGATGAGATTTCACAGCAGACGGAACAACTGGGTAAGGTAATAAGTCAAGTAACCAAGTTTGTACAAGAAAGGGTGCCGTTCCCCCTGGTGAACAGATTCATGAATTTGTGCCCGGGGATCAGGTGTGGTCAAGGGCTGCAAACATGATTCCTTGGCCCCACATTGGAAGGGTCCATATACTGATGTTCTAGCCAGCCCTACAGCTGGCTGAAGAAAGCATACCACGCAGACCCAGAGGACACCGAGTGGACTACACAGAAGAACCCCACTGATCCCCATGAAACCAAGATCATAAGGAAGAAAAAGAGATAAATCTCTGCAAGCAACTGCTGCTACAATGACTTGCTGGTATCATCTTGAGACCCACCATCATTTCAGCACAAGGAGGGACCTGTGGTATAATTAAAGTTGAATATTGTGTATATATTCCTGATTTATCTGGCAATATATCAGCCACCCTGGATGACATGAAAGGTCAGGTAAAAGTTATGTCTGATGATAATCTTCCTTTTTGGACTTCAATCCTATCTTGGGTGAAGGGTGACTGGTGGAAAACTATATTTACCATTATTATAGTTGCCTTGATAGTTCCACTTTGTGGACCCTTTATTTTACAATGTATTATGAACTTTGTAACTCAGAGGTTGATGTTGCTCTCCCAAATTGGCGGTCGGAGAGTCAGGGTGCAATATATCCCTGTGAGTGATGTTCATACTATGAGTTAAGAGCATCAAGAGGTGGGGAATGAAGGAGGAAACCGAACAGGCTGTATCTTGAAAGCAGGACCCCATCCTGGGCTGGACTGTGGGCTTTGAGCTCTATGCCCAGTATCTATGGAAATGACATACCAACTGGAAAAACAGACCACCCAGATGGAAGAGCCCCAGGGCTCATACCTAGACTCTCTGTTGCCTAAAAGAAAACCCTAATTATCTGTGTAACTGAATAGAATCATAAATTCTATTATGCTTACTGGGGTATGGCCACAGGCCTATTGATAAGGGTCCACTGTTAACTGCCTAGGCTTAAGGCATATGAATCACAGGTTAACTTTGATTATATCTTTGTTTTCCTTTGTTCAGACTAGTTTCAGGGAATTTGGGGAGGTGGGTTTGGGCACGTACACTTAGGGTATATACGGTTTTCAGAAAAACTAGTCGGGGTCCTTGGCTAAGAGGAGACTCTGCCTTGGGCTGCCGGTGTAATAAACTGCCCTCCACTATCTGCATCTGAGTGAGTTTGTTTCCCGAAATGCGTGGCTACAACAACATAATGCTGTATTATTTGTCTATTTCCCTTTGGATGTCTACCAAAATATACTTTCAGCATTTTAAAACAGTTAAGAAAAAATTCTTTGAGAGTGGGGGAAGCAGGAATGAAGTGCTGATACTTATTTTAGTATGTTGTGAAACGCTTCTCATTTTGGATGGGATTGTGTCTCCCCAAAATTCCATGTTGAAGTCTCAATTCTCTGTACCTCAGAGTGAAACTGTATCTGGAGGGAAGGTCTTTAAAGAGGTGACTGAATTAAAATGAGGCCAGTGAGGTTGATCCCTAATCCAGTAGACCAGTGTCCCCGTGAGAAAAGGATGAGACACTGGGCATGCTCTCACAGGGAGGACAAACTCTTTAAGATCATGGCGAGAAAGTGAGGGCCCTAAGTTGTAGATAGAGTCCTCAGGGAAACCGAACCCTGCCAGGACCTTGATCTTGGACTTCTACTCTCCAGAACCACGAGACGTAAATTCCTGTTCTTTAAGCAAAAGGCAACTCAGAATTACCTAATCAGTAAGTTCTAACTGTCAGTAAGTTAGTGGTTAAATTAGTCTACATCTTACAATGTATGACTAAAAAAAGATGTACACCTTGAGAGTTTTCACTTAAGTTTTTAGTTGGAGCAATATGAGCACCTCAGGTCTCTGAGAAACTGTTCCAAAGAGGAAGAGGGGAAGGACAGAATATATGTGATTCTGGTAAAGGGCAAGTACATGCAGTCAAGCACATATTTTTTGTAGAAAGCTTCTGCTGGTCTCATGAAGCTTCTGCTAGTCATGAGAAACAAGCATCATCACAAAGGATTTTTTAGTGCTTTTCTAGAGATGAGGAGATACAAGAATTAGGCTCATATACTCAGCTCCTGAAAATATCTCACTATCTGAAGACTTGTCCTGCCAGTTTTCCAGGAGCACAGAATGCCTCCTTTNGACAGTTGCTGTGGTTGCCTTACTGGCCCGGGAGGCAGCCAAGCTGACTTTGGGCCGAGATTTGATCGTAAAAGTCCCGCATGAGGTCAACACTCTCCTGTGAGCAGACCCCCATAAATGGCTGTCGACATCCCGGATTACTCAATACCAGGGACTGTTACGTGAGAATCCCCATGTTACTACTGAGCCTTGTCAGGCCCTGAATCTGGCCACTCTCCTTCCTGTGGGAGAAGATAGGCCCTCACATGATTGCAAGGAAATCCTAGAAGAAGTTTATGCCAACAGACCTTACTTTAGAGACCAGCCAATCCCGGACCCAGAGTGGGTCCTGTACACAAAGGTACCAGCCTGGCGAAACAAGGACAGTGACCATTGGGATCACAGTCATCACAGAAGAAGCCATCGCTGAGGCCAGCTCTCTGCCATCACACTGGTCTGCTCAACGGGCCGAACCACGTGCTCTAATCCGGGNTCCCCATGAAACCAAGATCATAAGGAAGAAAAAGAGATAAATCTCTGCAAGCAACTGCTGCTACAATGACTTGCTGGTATCATCTTGAGACCCACCATCGTTTCAGCACAAGGAGGGACCTGTGGTATAATTAAAGTTGAATATTGTGTATATATTCCTGATTTATCTGGCAATATATCAGCCACCCTAGATGACATGAAAGGTCAGGTAAAAGTTATGTCTGATGATAATCTTCCTTTTTGGACTTCAATCCTATCTTGGGTGAAGGGTGACTGGTGGAAAACTATATTTACCATTATTACATTTACCTTGATAGTTCCACTTTGTGGACCCTTTATTTTACAATGTATTATGAACTTTGTAACTGAGGTTGATGTTGTTCTCCCAAATTGGCGGTCGGAGAGTCAGGGTGCAATATATCCCTGTGAGTGATGTTCATACTATGAGTTAAGAGCATTAAGAGGTGGGGAATGAAGGAGGAAACCGAACAGGCTGTATCTTGAAAGCAGGACTNTGGCGGTCGGAGAGTCAGGGTGCAATATATCCCTGTGAGTGATGTTCATACTATGAGTTAAGAGCATCAAGAGGTGGGGAATGAAGGAGGAAACCGAACAGGCTGTATCTTGAAAGCAGGACTCCATCCTGGGCTGGACTGTGGGCTTTGAGCTCTATGCCCAGTATCTATGGAAATGACATACCAACTGGAAAAACAGACCACCCAGATGGAAGAGCCCCAGGGCTCATACCTAGACTCTCTGTTGCCTAAAAGAAAACCCTAATTATCTGTGTAACTGAATAGAATCATAAATTCTATTATGCTTACTGGGGTATGGCCACAGGCCTATTGATAAGGGTCCACTGTTAACTGCCTAGGCTTAAGGCATATGAATCACAGGTTAACTTTGATTATATCTTTGTTTTCCTTTGTTCAGACTAGTTTCAGGGAATTTGGGGAGGTGGGTTTGGGCACGTACACTTAGGGTATATACGGTTTTCAGAAAAACTAGTCGGGGTCCTTGGCTAAGAGGAGACTCTGCCTTGGGCTGCCGGTGTAATAAACTGCCCTCCACTATCTGCATCTGAGTGAGTTTGTTTCCCGAAATGCGTGGCTACAACAACATAATGCTGTATTATTTGTCTATTTCCCTTTGGATGTCTACCAAAATATACTTTCAGCATTTTAAAACAGTTAAGAAAAAATTCTTTGAGAGTGGGGGAAGCAGGAATGAAGTGCTGATACTTATTTTAGTATGTTGTGAAACGCTTCTCATTTTGGATGGGATTGTGTCTCCCCAAAATTCCATGTTGAAGTCTCAATTCTCTGTACCTCAGAGTGAAACTGTATCTGGAGGGAAGGTCTTTAAAGAGGTGACTGAATTAAAATGAGGCCAGTGAGGTTGATCCCTAATCCAGTAGACCAGTGTCCCCGTGAGAAAAGGATGAGACACTGGGCATGCTCCCACAGGGAGGACAAACTCTTTAAGATCATGGCGAGAAAGTGAGGGCCCTAAGTTGTAGATAGAGTCCTCAGGGAAACCGAACCCTGCCAGGACCTTGATCTTGGACTTCTACTCTCCANGGTTTTCAGAAAAACTAGTCGGGGTCCTTGGCTAAGAGGAGACTCTGCCTTGGGCTGCCGGTGTAATAAACTGCCCTCCACTATCTGCATCTGAGTGAGTTTGTTTCCCGAAATGCGTGGCTACAACAACATAATGCTGTATTATTTGTCTATTTCCCTTTGGATGTCTACCAAAATATACTTTCAGCATTTTAAAACAGTTAAAAAAAAATTCTTTGAGAGTGGGGGAAGCAGGAATGAAGTGCTGATACTTATTTTAGTATGTTGTGAAACGCTTCTCATTTTGGATGGGATTGTGTCTCCCCAAAATTCCATGTTGAAGTCTCAATTCTCTGTACCTCAGAGTGAAACTGTATCTGGAGGGAAGGTCTTTAAAGAGGTGACTGAATTAAAATGAGGCCAGTGAGGTTGATCCCTAATCCAGTAGACCAGTGTCCCCGTGAGAAAAGGATGAGACACTGGGCATGCTCCCACAGGGAGGACAAACTCTTTAAGATCATGGCGAGAAAGTGAGGGCCCTAAGTTGTAGATAGAGTCCTCAGGGAAACCGAACCCTGCCAGGACCTTGATCTTGGATTTCTACTCTCCAGAACCACGAGACGTAAATTCCTGTTCTTTAAGCAAAAGGCAACTCAGAATTACCTAATCAGTAAGTTCTAACTGTCAGTGAGTTAGTGGTTAAATTAGTCTACATCTTACAATGTATGACTAAAAAAAGATGTACACCTTGAGAGTTTCCACTTAAGTTTTTAGTTGGAGCAATATGAGAAGTGCAGCCCAGGAGACAGCACCTCAGGTCTCTGAGAAACTGTTCCAAAGAGGAAGAGGGGAAGGACAGAATATATGTGATTCTGGTAAAGGGCAAGTACATGCAGTCAAGCACATATTTTTTGTAGAAAGCTTCTGCTGGTCTCATGAAGCTTCTGCTAGTCATGAGAAACAAGCATCATCACAAAGGATTTTTTTAGTGCTTTTCTAGAGATGAGGAGATACAAGAATTGGGCTCATATACTCAGCTCCTGAAAATATCTCACTATCTGAAGACTTGTCCTGCCAGTTTTCCAGGAGCACAGAATGCCTCATTTCTGCTCTCCACCCTGAACTCCTTCAGGAGATGTTGAAAATCAGCAGCGGTAGCAGCACATGCTTTAATCCTTGAAGAGGTAGACGGCAAGAGCTGATGGCAAGTGCCAATCTGTAAATGACAAGCGGAACCCTTTCCTACTGTTAAAAGAAATAGAGTAAATCTGCAAGTACTAGTATGAAAATGTTGAAAAGCTTACTGTTTAAAATGTTTCGGTTATGGGACTTTCCCGGCAATCCAGTGGTTCAGACTCCACTTTCCAATGTAGGGGGTGGGAGTTCCATCCCCTTAGGTCTTGGGGAACTAAGACCTCTCATGACTCACAGTCTAAAAACCCAAAACATATGACAGAAGTAACAATTCAATAAGAGACTTTAAAAATGGTCCTGATAAAAGAATCATAAAAAATAAAATGTGCTGGTTAGTGTGTGTAGTATTATCTTGTTAATGTTATTAGAAAAAGCTTTTACATAGATACGCAGCTGTTGACGCTGCGGTGTGTATGTGTGTGAAGAACTTGATAACCATGATTATCTCTAGGGTGTTTGGGAATGGAGAATATTTTTTATCTACTGTAGTTCTTTTTTTGAATATAGTTTTTATTTTTCTTTCGGTTTTATTGATATATAACTGATGTACAGTGCTATGTAAGTTTAGGGTGTGCAGCATGATTTGATTTCTATATGTCATGAAATGATTATCACAGTAAATTTAGTGAACATCCATCATCTCATATAAATGCAAAATTAAAGAAATAGAAAACTTTCTTTTCTGTATGATAACAGTTAAGATTTACTCTCTGAACAACCTTCATACATAAGGTATAGCATGTTTAGTATCTTTATCATACTGTACATTTTATCTTATTTGTGTTATAACTGGGAGTTTGTACCTTGTGACTGCCTTCATCCAATTTTCCCTCTTCCCATATCTGGCCTCTAGTAACCACGAATCTGATCTCTTTCTCTATGAGTTTGTTTGCTTTTGAAGTATAAGTGATCTACCGCATCATGGTAGTTTTTATATAACATAGTGATTTAAGAAGAGTTACAGTATTTAGTGGGGAAACTTGCCACCTGGCTTCCCAGGTGGTGCCAGCGGTAAAGAGCCCACCTGCCAATGCGGGAGACGTAAGAGATGTGGGTTTGACCCCTGGGTCAGGAAGGTCATCCGGAGGAGGGCATGGTAACCCACTCCAGTACTCTTGCATGGAGAATTCCATGGACAGAAGAGCTGGGTGGGATACAGTCCATAGGGTTGCAAAAAGTTGGACGCGACCAAAGCCACTTATCACGTACACATGCCTACATTTAAAATAATCACTGTGATAAATCTAGTTGTCATCTGTTACTGTACAAAGATATTACATAATTATTGGCTATATTCCTCATGCTGTACGTTTCATACCTGTGACTCATTTATTTTGTAACTAAAAGTTCGTATCTCTCAATCTCCCTCACCTATTCCCCCACATACCCCCTCTCCCCTCTGGCAACCACCTGTTTGTTCTCTGCATCTATGACTCTCGTTTGGTTTAATTATGTTTGTTTGTTTCGCTTTTTCAATTCCTCATACAAGTGAAATCATACAATATTTGTCTTTCTTGTCTAATTTATTTTGGTTAGTTTAATACCCTCTAGGTCCATCCATGTTGTTGAAAGTGACAAGATTTCATTCTATTTTATGGCTGAGGAAGGGAATGGCAGCCCACTCCAATATTCTTGTCTGGAGAATTTCATGGACAGAAGAGCCTTGTGGGCTACAGTCCAAGGGTCACAAAGAGTTGGGCACTACTGAGTGATTGAAGTGAGTTGCAAAACTCAGTTCAATCTCCTTCCATAGAAAATGAGTGATTGAGCTGAGCTGCAAAACTCAGTGCAATCTCCTTCCATAGAAAATGACTCTTTTTCTTTTCTTAGTTCAGTCATCACTTCCTCAGAAAAAACTTTCCTAATTTCCAGGATATACTAAATCCTACTCCTGGTACGCCTACACTAAATATGTGTGCTTCTTAGATCTTATCCAGGCTGTAATTTTACATTCATTTGTATAATCATTTGATTAACATTATTCTTTCTCATTAGCTTGTATAATCTGAGTGTAAAGTCCATCTTTTTTTGCCCACTATTGAGTCTGTTTCATTTCTGGCATGTAGTATTTTAATGAATACATAAGTGTATGTTGAATAAACATGTATATAGTGAATGTTCAAGAAATGTCTGTTGAATTAGTGAGTAAATAAGTCTTTTGTCAATAGTAGAAACCTATTTGGCAGAGAACCAAATGCAATCAAGTTTCAGAAAGAACATGCAGAAGCCTATACCAGGAAGACGATCAGATAAGACAGATGGGAATTCTGAAAACTTCAGAGTGGAAACCAGATGTAAAGGCAGGGTTAGTTGAGCTCTTGATCGCATACCAGGAAACAACTGAGCTTTGGGAATCAAACTGGGAAATGGATACTGAGGGTGATCAGGCAAGTTTCATGTCAGTGCTGTGTTCAAGTTCTCTTTTATGAGTTTCTTCTCTTAAGTTTTAACTAGTTTCTACTTACAGCAGCCTCAGTCTTTATGGTGAAGTACTATATTTTTTCTTTTTAATACTTCATTCTGCGTTACAATACTGTATTGGTTTTGCCATACATTGCCATGAATCAGCCACAGGTGTACACGATCTCCCAATGCTGAAGCCCCCTCCCACCTCCCACCCCATATCATCTCTCTGGATCATCCCATGCACCAGCCTCAAGCATCCTGTATCCTGTATTGAACATAGACTGGCGCTTCGTTTCTTATATGATAGTATACATGTTTCAAT
This sequence comes from Raphicerus campestris, assembly GCA_006410735.1. NCBI lineage: Eukaryota > Metazoa > Chordata > Mammalia > Artiodactyla > Bovidae > Raphicerus > Raphicerus campestris. The sequence continues at coordinate 334,722 of SJYW01055861.1, read as the reverse complement.
GCCATTCTCCCAAATCATCCCACCCTCTCCCTCTCCCTCAGAGGCCAAAAGTCCTATATTTATTAATGTTTTTACCATAGCGTTCTTAAGGACTAATGAGAATACTGTGGTGTTGATGTAATAGAAGAAAGGGTTTCAAACAAAGGTGGTTTTCCAGGGTCAGAGAGCAGAAGCAGGCCCACCATCTACCATTTGGGAGCAAGGTTGCCTGAAGAATGGAAACGAAGTGACACAAGGAAGAACATAAGGGTCCATTTAAAAAACTGGGAAATGAAAGATGGTGATCCGCATGGGTCCAACTAAGTCATGTGAAGGTGAGGACACTCGGGCCTTCCTCCCACCCAGAACACAGAAACTGGTCTATGAAAGTCAGCATATTCTCATGGGCACATATTCTGTGACACACTGTAGGAGATGGAGAGGATACTGTGGTCAGTAAGTCTAGGGAGGGGAGAAGACAGGAAACCATGGTATCACATGGATTTATTTAGGTGCTGAATTGGCTGCAAATTAAGTGCAAGGGAACAGAAAGGAAGAAGCAATTACTTCTTATCAGGGTATCAGAAAAGAACTTACAGAGGTAACACTAAAACTTAACTTTGGAAAAATGTGCATTACAACGTGAAGCTGTCATAATCCACAGCATGCAGGCGTGAGTGTGGAAAGCTTAGTCTGAGAAAGAGAAAACGTTCATGGTGAGGGAAGCTTGTTAACAAGACATATCCATAGTGGTAGCTCTACAGAGCTGGGCCAGGTTTTAAGTAATTTTGGCTGGTATGATAATGAGTTTGGATTGTAGTTTCCAGTTTCTAGGAAAAGGTTTTTAAGAAATGTCATGTAGGAAACACTGAGGTTTCCTCCTCAACATCTATCTCCTACTTCACCTCTCTTCTCCTTTCTAACCCAATTCCAATTTTATTCAGATAATCCACCTCTTCTCTATGAGATTCAGGGGGATATGAAGCTAGTTCCAGTTCCAAGGTTTGATATGAATTAACTCAAGCCAAGCATGCTAATATATACCCTTTTCACTGCAATGACTGGCTGTTTGTGGGTTATAAATACTTCATTGTCTAGCATATATAATAATTGTACACAAAACAGCATTGTCTTTGTTACTAGTGGCACGTCAGCCCATTTCTGTTAAAAAGAGGAAAAAAAACCTCTGCAGTAATTCTAGTGTTCCACATGTGCTTTCCAAATATGGGCTAGCATTAATAGTCACTGGCCTCCTGCTTCGATTATTTTTGGTTATGAGTTAAATTTAACATGGTCCCATGTATTCTTTCCCTAAAGGGCCTTGAGGATTTGGGAAGGATTAGGCACTCTAATTTAGGAAGAAAGATGGATGAATCCACCTATGTGCATTTACTGGTATGAGTCACTGGGGAGGTTAATTAAGTCAATGAAATGATCCAGAACAGGTGTCTATGGCTGTTTTAAGAACAAGTGCTTTGATGGCCATGAAAACCCATGCTCAGCTCTCCAACTGTGGGGAGTGGGTATGCAGTTGACAGATGGCCCCAGCTGATGTGTTCTAGAATCGTCAGCGCCAAGGCCACACTGCTCAGGAGCTTCTGCTGGCCAGTGATTAATTATGGTGGGGATATTAAGGAAGGGGGCTTCCCAGGTGGCTCAGGGGTGAAAAATCTGCCTGATACAACTTAGCAACTGAGCGTGCACACTGAGACATGGGGTGTATTTGGTGAGTGACTTTTGCTCAAGGACGCTCCAGAGGCCTTGACAAAGCTTTCTGAGACCTGCACTGTAAGTCATTCCTTCTTTCACTCTCTCCTTCACTGAGGTTACAATAACAGCACAGCCTGATGGCCCTTCCAGTCTCCTCTGGCTCCCTCTCATTTTCTCTCACAAGTGTTTCCATGAATAAACCTTAATAAACCTCCTGCATACCTGACCTNGGTACCCAAGTCTCTTTGGGGTTGTGTGTCCAGATCAGCTTATATTCTGCCTGCAAGGAGCTGTATTCTTTCATTATTGTGTCTTCCACTTTTTCTCTTCCAGGAATGTGTTGAGATCTTCTTCATTTACAACCAAATTCCTTCAGTTTTCTTTGCTGAGATGAGTCAATTCTCTTTTATGTTTCTTGACTTCAGTTTCAGTGGGGCCTGGGGAGGGAGGGAAATAAACTTACATGTTCAGTTCATCATCTTAAATTCAAAGCACTGCCGGAAGCTTTTAGTCAGGGCAATGACATGGGCAACTTGACATTTGTAAAAAGGTCCCCAGGGCTATACTGCTGAGAATGGATTAAAGAGGGTAAGAATCAATATAAAAATAATTCTAAATGACTGAGGATCTAATTTTCTTTCTGAGAACATAGCAGGGTCTGGGACACGTGGGAGTCAAGATGCTTTACTATAGCCAGTCGCTGAAAATCCAATAAGCTAGTAGAGCACTTTCATGGTGCCCTAGAGAGGACTCAAACCCGACAATCCCAGAACCCCGATGACCGGGCTGATACCAAAGGGATCGTCCCAGCACTGTCCCCTGGGAAGCAAGTACATGCAGCCAAAGTGCTGGCAAGTAAGGACATAAAGTTCCTTCTATTTGCTGCTTCATTTCTTCATTTACTCATTTATTTGCTTGTTGAAAGCACTGTAGTTACTAACACTCATTCTGTAATCAGAATGCCTGGGTTCAAATCCCAAATCTATCACTGACTTGCAATAAAGGCTTAGGTAATTTATTCAATCTCCATGAAGTTCAGCTCACACATTTGTAAAATAGGAGCTGTAAGTTTCCATTTCATAAGATTATTGTGAGGATTAAATGAAACAACCTATACTTTGCACATACACAACAGCCCACTAATTGATAGCAGTTATTTTAAGTGTTGAATGAATATTCAGCATCCATGTTTAAAGAACCTATGTGATAGATATTTGAGAAGGGAAAATAATTCTAGTATTGAGAAATGACACAACAAAAGAAGCCAAAGAAAAATACTGTCTATGTCAAATCCTGTTGTCTATGCTGCTACTGCTGCTAAGTCGCTTCAGTCGTGACCGACTCTGTGCGACCCCAGAGACGGCAGCCCACTAAGCTCCCCTGTCCCTGGGATTCTCCAGGCAAGAACACTGGAGTGGGTTGCCATTTCCTTCTCCAAAGCATGAAAGTGACAGTGAAGTCGCTCAGTCGTGTCCAACCCTCAGCGACTCCATGGACTGCAGCCTTCGAGGATCCTCTGTCCATGGAATTTTCCAGGCAAGAGTACTGGAGTGGGGTGCCATTGCCTTCTCCGCCTGTTGTCTACGCTTCCACCCAATTCCTAATAAAGCAAATAAAACAGTGTCTTAAAGCAACTAAATCAAAAGATGTAGGAAGGAAAACTGGCTGGATACACACAGCTTTTATCCCGAAGCCCCAGCTCTAGCTGAAACTACAAAGAATTTGGAGGTTCTCAGTAAGACTGGAAGAAAAGAAAACCTCTGAATGCACTGTAATTAAATAAAATCTGGGTCAGCCACATCCAGTTATCTTATTCCAGAGTAAAGATTTCTATTTGCGCACAGACTTTGTCTGCCAAACAGTGATAGGAATCTGTGTCACTACGGAAACACAAACACCACCACTTGGCCGGCCGCTCCTTGTTTGCTAAGCACAAACATCCTCATGGTCTCGTTCTGGCTCTTCAAGTGATTTCCATGCTTAATCAAAGAAAGGATTGTACTGGAGAGATGGAATTGAAGGAGACCGAACCCCAAGCAGCTTTGAAAAACCCCACCGTGAATACAGAGACCTGCCTTTAGAGCATAGGGCAGTGTACCAGAATCCTTTCAGAGTCTGCGTGAAGGGTACGGTGGGATAGGATCAATTCACTGCATCTGTAAAAATGCCATCGCAAAGTGCAGCCCTGGTCTAAACTGATGGGAGTTAATTCGATATGAACAGTGGCCGCTCGCATTTTTCTCAGCGCCTACTAACTGCCAGGTACTGTCACTTTTAAAGGTACTAAAATTTAATCCTCACAATAGTCCTATGAAATAGATCCCACTTTGTAGAAGAGGAAATTGAGTCACAGAGAAGTTGAGGAGCTTGCCCAAAGTCATATAAGTAACTGATGAAAGACCCAGGACTTGGGTGCAGGGGTCAACTATGAGAGACGATGACCTTAACTCCTGGGCTGTGGGCAGAGAATGTGGACCAGCACGAAAGAAAACCACCCCCTAGAGTGCATGCCCAGTGTCCACACTCCTCCTCAGAGTTACCAGTCTAGGGCTTCCCTGCAACCCCGGGAGGCAGGGATCTTTACCCTCACCCTACACACAACAAAATGGGAGTTAAGAGATCAAACGACTTTCCCAAGAGCTAACCCCAGTTATACGGGCTCAGAGCTTTTGGAAAGCTACCCAAGACACAAAATACATGAGTTCTCAGGGAGCTGTCTGAATATCATGGTCAATCAGTGCTTCCAGTGAGTTCTATGGTCAAGTTTGGGGGAAAATGATAAAAAAAAATCAAGTCCCAGGGAGTCCTCAGGGTGATAGTGACCCACAGGAACAGAGGCCAGAGCTCTCAGCACTGGCCCAGCACAGGGTCAGGCAGGACTCTGATAGCTGAGGGCAGAGGAACGCGCTCATAAATGGAAGGCCATGCTCCTGAGGATTTCTGATTCCACTTTACGTTCTTAACCCACCCCCGGAGATGCTACTAGGATCCAGGGGCAATGAACTGAGAGCGCAAGGCTAGAACTAAGAGACAGAGGTCGAGGAGTGAATCCCCATCTCTGCCTACCTCCCCAAACCTCTCTACCTGCCACCTCGCTGGGCACTCCTTACATCTGTGTGAGGAGGTACAATTTCATTATATTTTCCTTCCATTCAGGCAGATAGGCCAGGCTGGTTGCCACTTCCTTCTGGATCGGCCAGGCCCAGGCCTCAAAGAACGGAGCCAGATTCTTCTGCACTTGGTGGGAGAACATTTTCACCCACAGATTCATCTTGTCGACGTTGTCTGTGGGCAAATTGGTCTGGTTCCTGTACTCGGTGAAGAGACGGATGAACGGCTCCCACCCAAAGGCCTCCTGGAGCTGGAAAGACAAGGAGCAAGCAGGTTTAGACATCTGATCAGCAAAAGACCCACTGAACACTCTGAATGAATGAATGCCTTTAACCCCTTAACCCTCAGCTTCATACCTATCACTGACCCTCTCCTCTTTTACCTGCTTGCCTCGTGGGCTACTTTCATATGCTGCTGATGAGAAGGGTCTCTGAGCCAGCACAGCGCTCAACATAAAACAGACCCTCAGTGAATGACAGTCCAGTGGTCAAAACTGCACTGATTAATATCAGGATTTACTACCAACATCATCATTCATCTGTCTCATTAGACCATGAAAGTAGTAATAGGATATTACATGAAGATTTGAAATAGGCTGAAGTGCAAAAATCCATTGTCTCTCACAGCTGTAAAGTTAAACCCCACAACCTGGGAACTGCCACCGTGACCCTGGCATAATCTGCACTAACAGGAGGTCTCTATCAATGTGCAAGGTGACCAAAATGGTCTTTAGGAAAAACAGTGAGTCCAGGAGAAGCAGAGGACAAAATACAGTCTGTGTGTCCTGTGCTCAGTTGTGTCCAGCTCTTTGTGACCCCGTGGACTGTAGCCCGCCAGGCTCCTCTGTCCAGGGGATTTCCCAGGCAAGAATACTTGGAGGGGGTTTCCATTTCCTTCTCCAGGGGATCTTCCCGATTCAAGGAGCAAACCCACATCTCCTGTGTCTCCTGCGCTGCAGGTGGATTCTTCACCTGCTGAGCCTTCTACAGTCTAGGTCTCTAGAGTTAAGAGTAAGGCAGAATTTTAGGAAAAGACTGCCATCTTGGTGCCATTGGAACCACCTGCAGCAGGTCAGGAGCTCAGAGGGCCATCAGCAGTTCCAACCTCAACTCGACTTCACCGAGGAGGAAGTTCTGTCCCAACACAGGGCTACAGCAGTCTCTTGGCAGCCTCCCTGCCGTTTTCGTGGTGGAGAGAATAAACACTGAGAACTCGAGCAGGTGGAGGGACCAGAAGAGGGTGTGGTTGGCCTGAGGCTGAGTTCCAGGATCCAAGGTGATAAAACCTTCCTTGGTGAGCTGGGACTGGATCCAGGGGCTGGGGGGCTGGAACTGGGTGCTGGTGATAACTGAAAGGCAAGGGCCACCCCCACGTCCAGTCCAGTGAGGAATCATGGCTTGCTTATAATAGGGAAACTGAGGCACAGACGAGTCATAATGAGAAGACAGTTTACTCATCTAGGGGAAAAACATAGCTCCTATCCCACACATTGGGCATGTGGATGTGTGCCCACGGAAGTGTGGCTGGCTTCACGGAGCTATTCAGACAGCAGCTTGGTTGCATTCTCAGGTATGCCTGGGTTTAGAGCCGTGTCAGTAGCTATATTTGCAGTTACCTTTGCCTCCACGATTTTTAACCTTTCTTACCGCTTTCTGTTATTGTTCAGTTGCTCACTCGTGTCCGACCCTTTGCGACCCCCTGGACTGCAGCACGCCAGGCTTCCCTGTCCTTCACTATCTCCCAGAGCTTTCTATCTACTCTCACAAATCTCTTCAAAATTCCAGGGTGGATGGTGGGGCTGCTGGAATTACGTCTGCTTTCGGGTGGTGCAAAGGGATGCTCTGAGGGTATCATCCACCAGGACCTTCACCCCTGGACTTTGTCAGAGCCTCCCCCAGCCTGGGGGTGAGGGGCAGATTAATGAGAGGTGACCCCTGGGCACCATGATACTGTCTGCCCAGGGTCCCCCCGAGTGGGGCTCCCACCACACCGCCCCAATGCTGGCCCAGTACCTGTAAGTACGTCTCCAGGGCTGTCCACGCATTCCAGTTTTTCACATTGGGACCCTTGCCCAGGTAAATTCGGACTCTCTTCTCCCGAACCGGGGGCCACAGAGCAATGTTGGCTCGTCCTCGAGGGATGCCCAGGACCGTCTCATGCACGTAGACACACCACAGGTTGCAGGTGGCCTCGGTGGTGTGCGGGGGGAACTCCCACTCCTGCCGCTGCTGGTTGCGGCCCAGCTCGTGCACGGGGCCCCAGAGGCCCTTGGTTCTGATGAGTTTCTCATTGATGAGCTCCTGCACCGACTCCAGGTGGCACATGATGGGGTAGCCTGCGTGCATCCAGCCTGGGAAGGGCAGGAGTGGGAGGAGAGAGTCAGGGCGTTCCCCACCCACCTAATTCTTCTCTGTACTGTGTCTCCCCAAACACCCAGAATCCTCAGAAAGGCAAACCCAGACCCTTCCGGGCTTCTCATGTTCTCATTCTGTAAGAATGCTTTCGTCCTCACTCTGACTAGCTATAGCTACTGAGGCAGGTTTGGGATCACTGTTCAAGTCACTATTCAATTTTTTTCTGTTTCTCTGAGAGTGCTCTGTCCACGTGGACCTGTTATTATACTCTTTTCCTCAAAATTAAGAACTGGTGGTTCCCCTTTTCATTATTTACACGAGGAGCTGTCCACACTGGCATTTCTTTACAGTGATCATCTCAGTATGCCAAGGACACTAGGGTCCAGACGGGATTTCCGTGGTTCTTTAATTTTCACACGCTCTTCATTTTTCAGGTTCCTGACCCACTGGCAAATAGCCTTCCTTCAGTGCTTTCTCCCAACCCCTGTGACCCAGGAAGAGGCCTTCTGCTCTCTCTCTCCACTCCCTAAAGTCCCCTGACAACTGCCTGTGAAAGCCCAGCCCTTATTGCCTACGCCATTTCCACTGCTGGATAACATCTCTTGACATGCTGACTAAAACTGTTACACATTGTAACATACTGTGTATATACAGTTGTTTGTCCTTCAGTCACTCAGTCGTGTCCGACTCTTTGCGACCCCACAGGCTGCAGCATGCCAGGCTTCTCTGTCCTTTACCTCCCGGAGTGTGCTCAGACTCATGCACATATGGTTCTAGGGCCTGCCTTTTATGTGTCACATAACGCTTCCCTGGTGGCTCAGACAGTAAAGAATCTGCCTGCATCGCTGGAGACCTGGGTTTGATCCCTGGGTTGGGAAGATCCCTGGAGAAGGGAAAGGTTACCCACTCCAGTATTCTTGCCCGGAAAATCCCATGGACAGAGGAGCCTGGTAGGCTACAGTCCATGGGGTCACAAGAGTTGAATACAACTGAGTGACTTTTACTAACTAATATCATATTTTCCTATGCCATCAAAATATCTTTTTTAAATGTCTTCCTAGTGTCCATCGAAAGTACATTACTTAACCATCCTGTAACTCTTGGACAATTGGGTGGTTTCTGATGTTTTGCTGGGGGAGACAGCCAAGTCTCCTTTTTAATGTATTTTTTGCCTTTCTATTTAAATGGCAAGGATTACATTGCATGCGCTAAGTCACTTCTGTCATGTTCAACTCTTTGCAACCCTACGGACTGTAGCCCACCAGGCTCTTCTGTCCATGGAATTTTCCAGGTAAGAATATTGGAGCAGATTGTCTTTTCCTCCTCCAGGGGAATCTTCCCAAACCAGGGATCAAACTCGTATCTCTTGTGTCTCCTGCATTGGCAGGCTGGTTCTTTCCCACTAGTGCCACCTGATAAAGCAAGGCCCTGAGTGGGCAGCATGCACAGAGGTTTGCCCCGGGCACCCACCAACTGAGATCTGCACGTCAGCAACGATCCTCTGAGGCAGACGCAGTGGGAAGGGCTCGGCCCCCAGCCGGGCCACGGCCTGCATCACCTCGTCCCAGAGGCGAAGCAGCGGCTCGGGGTTCTCCAGGGTGCGGAGGTTCGCGGTCGGCACTGTCAGGATGATGTTGTCCGTGGCCAGCTCTCCCCAGGGACCTGGGTTCTCCTGGATCTGCCGCTTCCACTCCTCCTGGGTTGTCTCCCCTGGAAGACAGGCCACAGGGCTTGAAACTCTCTTTCCCAAGTCCCTCCCGTTAATGTGTACCACCTAAATCCCCCCAGGAAGAGAACACCAAGGCTGTCAATAACCACATACCCCTCTAACCTTCTACAAAGGCTCCAGGGATGTGATGTGGTTTGGTCTTTATCTCCTTGGCCTCAAATCTAAGGCTAAGGAAGCAGACCTCCCTTCCCTCTGCCAGTCCAAACCTCTCTCTCTTCCTACACCAGGCAGCCCGAGAGGGCCTCCTCACCCCCAGCTCTCTCTGTGCCTTGGGGTTCGCGCCAAGGCGTCCACTCACCTAGCTTGTAGTACGGAGCATGCACAGCTCCCTTAACCGTGACGGGCACGGTGCCCAGCTTGCTGCTCTGAGGCACGATGATGTACAGGAGGCCCCCCCAGAGGCAGGTGATGGACTTGGTGGGCTTGTCCAGGCAGCAGCGGTTAATCACCAGGGGCCCTCGGAATAGCTTGCTGGCCCTGGTCAGGTCATCGGTGTGGCAGCCAATCTGTATCTGGAACAGAGAGATCCCCGAGGAGTGTGACCCTGGGGCACATGTGGCCGGAAGGGGAAAGTGCCCAGGACAGGGGGATAGGGGGTCATGGGTCCAGGAACCCCAGGTAAGTCCANTGAGTTCTATGGTCAAGTTTGGGGGAAAATGATAAAAAAAAATCAAGTCCCAGGGAGTCCTCAGGGTGATAGTGACCCATAGGAACAGAGGCCAGAGCTCTCAGCACTGGCCCAGCACAGGGTCAGGCGGGACTCTGATAGCCGAGGGCAGAGGAACGCGCTCATAAATGGAAGGCCATGCTCCTGAGGATTTCTGATTCCACTTTACGTTCTTAACCCACCCCTGGAGATGCTACTAGGATCCAGGGGCAATGAACTGAGAGCGCAAGGCTAGAACTAAGAGACAGAGGTCGAGGAGTGAATCCCCATCTCTGCCTACCTCCCCAAACCTCTCTACCTGCCACCTCGCTGGGCACTCCTTACATCTGTGTGAGGAGGTACAATTTCATTATATTTTCCTTCCATTCAGGCAGATAGGCCAGGCTGGTTGCCACTTCCTTCTGGATCGGCCAGGCCCAGGCCTCAAAGAACGGAGCCAGATTCTTCTGCACTTGGTGGGAGAACATTTTCACCCACAGATTCATCTTGTCGACGTTGTCTGTGGGCAAATTGGTCTGGTTCCTGTACTCGGTGAAGAGACGGATGAACGGCTCCCACCCAAAGGCCTCCTGGAGCTGGAAAGACAAGGAGCAAGCAGGTTGAGACATCTGATCAGCAAAAGACCCACTGAACACTCTGAATGAATGAATGCCTTTAACCCCTTAACCCTCAGCTTCATACCTATCACTGACCCTCTCCTCTTTTACCTGCTTGCCTCGTGGGCTACTTTCATATGCTGCTGATGAGAAGGGTCTCTGAGCCAGCACAGCGCTCAACATAAAACAGACCCTCAGTGAATGACAGTCCAGTGGTCAAAACTGCACTGATTAATATCAGGATTTACTACCAACATCATCATTCATCTGTCTCATTAGACCATGAAAGTAGTAATAGGATATTACATGAAGATTTGAAATAGGCTGAAGTGCAAAAATCCATTGTCTCTCACAGCTGTAAAGTTAAACCCCACAACCTGGGAACTGCCACCGTGACCCTGGCATAATCTGCACTAACAGGAGGTCTCTATCAATGTGCAAGGTGACCAAAATGGTCTTTAGGAAAAACAGTGAGTCCAGGAGAAGCAGAGGACAAAATACAGTCTGTGTGTCCTGTGCTCAGTTGTGTCCAATTCTTTGTGACCCTGTGGACTGTAGCCCGCCAGGCTCCTCTGTCCAGGGGATTTCCCAGGCAAGAATACTTGGAGGGGGTTTCCATTTCCTTCTCCAGGGGATCTTCCCGATTCAAGGAGCAAACCCACATCTCCTGTGTCTCCTGCACTGCAGGTGGATTCTTCACCTGCTGAGCCTTCTACAGTCTAGGTCTCTAGAGTTAAGAGTAAGGCAGAATTTTAGGAAAAGACTGCCATCTTGGTGCCATTGGAACCACCTGCAGCAGGTCAGGAGCTCAGAGGGCCATCAGCAGTTCCAACCTCAACTCGACTTCACCGAGGAGGAAGTTCTGTCCCAACACAGGGCTACAGCAGTCTCTTGGCAGCCTCCCTGCCGTTTTCGTGGTGGAGAGAATAAACACTGAGAACTCGAGCAGGTGGAGGGACCAGAAGAGGGTGTGGTTGGCCTGAGGCTGAGTTCCAGGATCCAAGGTGATAAAACCTTCCTTGGTGAGCTGGGACTGGATCCAGGGGCTGGGGGGCTGGAACTGGGTGCTGGTGATAACTGAAAGGCAAGGGCCACCCCCACGTCCAGTCCAGTGAGGAATCATGGCTTGCTTATAATAGGGAAACTGAGGCACAGACGAGTCATAATGAGAAGACAGTTTACTCATCTAGGGGAAAAACACAGCTCCTATCCCACACATTGGGCACGTGTATGTGTGCCCACGGAAGTGTGGCTGGCTTCACGGAGCTATTCAGACAGCAGCTTGGTTGCATTCTCAGGTATGCCTGGGTTTAGAGCCGTGTCAGTAGCTATATTTGCAGTTACCTTTGCCTCCACGATTTTTAACCTTTCTTACCGCTTTCTGTTATTGTTCAGTTGCTCACTCGTGTCCGACCCTTTGCGACCCCCTGGACTGCAGCACGCCAGGCTTCCCTGTCCTTCACTATCTCCCAGAGCTTTCTATCTACTCTCACAAATCTCTTCAAAATTCCAGGGTGGATGGTGGGGCTGCTGGAATTACGTCTGCTTTCGGGTGGTGCAAAGGGATGCTCTGAGGGTATCATCCACCAGGACCTTCAACCCTGGACTTTGTCAGAGCCTCCCCCAGCCTGGGGGTGAGGGGCAGATTAGTGAGAGGTGACCCCTGGGCACCATGATACTGTCTGCCCAGGGTGCCCCTGAGTGGGGCTCCCACCACACCGCCCCAGTGCTGGCCCAGTACCTGTAAGTACGTCTCCAGGGCTGTCCACGCATTCCAGTTTTTCACATTGGGACCCTTGCCCAGGTAAATTCGGACTCTCTTCTCCCGAACCGGGGGCCACAGAGCAATGTTGGCTCGTCCTCGAGGGATGCCCAGGACCGTCTCATGCACGTAGACACACCACAGGTTGCAGGTGGCCTCAGTGGTGTGCGGGGGGAACTCCCACTCCTGCCGCTGCTGGTTGCGGCCCAGCTCGTGCACGGGGCCCCAGAGACCCTTGGTTCTGATGAGTTTCTCATTGATGAGCTCCTGCACCGACTCCAGGTGGCACATGATGGGGTAGCCTGCGTGCATCCAGCCTGGGAAGGGCAGGAGAGGGAGGAGAGGGTCAGGGCGTTCCCCACCCACCTAATTCTTCTCTGTACTGTATCTCCCCAAACACCCAGAATCCTCAGAAAGGCAAACCCAGACCCTTCCGGGCTTCTCATCTTCTCATTCTGTAAGAATGCTTTCATCCTCACTCTGACTAGCTATAGCTACTGAGGCAGGTTTGGGATCACTGTTCACATCACTATTCAATTTTTTTCTGTTTCTCTGAGAGTGCTCTGTCCACGTGGACCTGTCATTATACTCTTTTCCTCAAAATTAAGAACTAGTGGTTCCCCTTTTCATTATTTACACGTGGAGCTGTCCACACTGGCATTTCTTTACAGTGATCATCTCAGTATGCCAAGGACACTAGGGTCCAGACGGGATTTCCGTGGTTCTTTAATTTTCACACGCTCTTCATTTTTCAGGCTCCTGACCCACTGGCAAATAGCCTTCCTTCAGTGCTTTCTCCCAACCCCTGTGACCCAGGAAGAGGCCTTCTGCTCTCTCTCTCCACTCCCTAAAGTCCCCTGACAACTGCCTGTGAAAGCCCAGCCCTTATTGCCTACGCCATTTCCACTGCTGGATAACATCTCTTGACATGCTGACTAAAACTGTTACACATTGTAACATACTGTGTATATACAGTTGTTTGTCGTTCAGTCACTCAGTCGTGTCCGACTCTTTGCGACCCCACAGGCTGCAGCATGCCAGGCTTCTCTGTCCTTCACCATCTCCCGGAGTGTGCTCAGACTCATGCACATATGGTTCTAGGGCCTGCCTTTTATGTGTCACATAACGCTTCCCTGGTGGCTCAGACAGTAAAGAATCTGCCTGCATCGCTGGAGACCTGGGTTTGATCCCTGGGTTGGGAAGATCCCTGGAGAAGGGAAAGGTTACCCACTCCAGTATTCTTGCCCGGAAAATCCCATGGACAGAGGAGCCTGGTAGGCTACAGTCCATGGGGTCACAAGAGTTGAATACAACTGAGTGACTTTTACTAACTAATATCATATTTTCCTATGCCATCAAAATATCTTTTTTAAATGTCTTCCTAGTGTCCATCGAAAGTACATTACTTAACCATCCTGTAACTCTTGGACAATTAGGTGGTTTCTGATGTTTTGCTGGGGGAGACAGCCAAGTCTCCTTTTTAATGTATTTTTTGCCTTTCTATTTAAATGGCAAGGATTACATTGCATGCGCTAAGTCACTTCTGTCATGTTCAACTCTTTGCAACCCTACGGACTGTAGCCCACCAGGCTCTTCTGTCCATGGAATTTTCCAGGTAAGAATATTGGAGCAGATTGTCTTTTCCTCCTCCAGGGGAATCTTCCCAAACCAGGGATCAAACTCGCATCTCTTGTGTCTCCTGCATTGGCAGGCTGGTTCTTTCCCACTAGTGCCACCTGATAAAGCAAGGCCCTGAGTGGGCAGCATGCACAGAGGTTTGCCCCGGGCACCCACCAACTGAGATCTGCACGTCAGCAACGATCCTCTGAGGCAGACGCAGTGGGAAGGGCTCGGCCCCCAGCCGGGCCACGGCCTGCATCACCTCGTCCCAGAGGCGAAGCAGCGGCTCGGGGTTCTCCAGGGTGCGGAGGTTCGCGGTCGGCACTGTCAGGATGATGTTGTCCGTGGCCAGCTCTCCCCAGGGACCTGGGTTCTCCTGGATCTGCCGCTTCCACTCCTCCTGGGTTGTCTCCCCTGGAAGACAGGCCACAGGGCTTGAAACTCTCTTTCCCAAGTCCCTCCCGTTAATGTGTACCACCTAAATCCCCCCAGGAAGAGAACACCAAGGCTGTCAATAACCACATACCCCTCTAACCTTCTACAAAGGTCCCAGGGATGTGATGTGGTTTGGTCTTTATCTCCTTGGCCTCAAATCTAAGGCTAAGGAAGCAGACCTCCCTTCCCTCTGCCAGTCCAAACCTCTCTCTCTTCCTACACCAGGCAGCCCGAGAGGGCCTCCTCACCCCCAGCTCTCTCTGTGCCTTGGGGTTCGCGCCAAGGCGTCCACTCACCTAGCTTGTAGTACGGAGCATGCACAGCTCCCTTAACCGTGACGGGCACGGTGCCCAGCTTGCTGCTCTGAGGCACGATGATGTACAGGAGGCCCCCCCAGAGGCAGGTGATGGACTTGGTGGGCTTGTCCAGGCAGCAGCGGTTAATCACCAGGGGCCCTCGGAATAGCTTGCTGGCCCTGGTCAGGTCATCGGTGTGGCAGCCAATCTGTATCTGGAACAGAGAGATCCCCGAGGAGTGTGACCCTGGGGCACATGTGGCCGGAAGGGGAAAGTGCCCAGGACAGGGGGATAGGGGATCATGGGTCCAGGAACCCCAGGTAAGTCCAAGCATCCCACTATTTGTAAGCCCTGTGTTCGAAACCCATGAAATTGTACCATCCCTCAAGGTTGTATGGAATAGACTCTGTAAATCTACTCGCAAGGGGTCGAACAGCTCTATGAAGGGTCTTGCTGAGACGCAGACCGGAGGGGCACCAGGTATGACGTGGATGCTAATTCCAGGGAGAGTCACTCCCAGTCCCTCGGTGTCTCTGTAACAGAGAATCCTAGGCTGCCTGCTTTCTGGCGGCAAATCTGGCTTTGGGAATGGGCAGAGGGCATCCTGCCTTCTGACCAGAGAGAAGGCCCAGGAGGAAGCAGTGTGACTGGCTGATGCAGTGAAGGATTGATTTAGCTCTTCCTGTTCTCCAAGGCCCATGTTCCTGGGCCAGTGGAGTGACCCCTGTCCTCATGTGTCCTGGGACTGTTTTCCAGGGTTTATGCTAAACAAGTTCCAGGATACATACAGGCACAAAATAGACGCTAACCATCACAATGACCCCCAAGGGGGACAGAGCAGGATGGTATCTGAATTTTGCAAATAGTGTGTGTGTGTGTGTGTGTGTGTGTGTGTATGTGTGAGAAAGTGACAGAGCTGGAGCGGACTGGGCAAGTGTGTGAGGTCACAGGGAAGAAGCCTGAGTGTGTAGCACCTCCTGCTTCCGTGGGAGATATACACGGGATGAAATGTGAACTNACAGGCACAAAATAGACGCTAACCATCACAATGACCCCCAAGGGGGACAGAGCAGGATGGTATCTGAATTTTGCAAATTGTGTGTGTGTGTGTGTGTGTGTGTGTGTGTGAGAAAGTGACAGAGCTGGAGCGGACTGGGCAAGTGTGTGACGTCACAGGGAAGAAGCCTGAGTGTGTAGCACCTCCTGCTTCCGTGGGAGATATACACGGGATGAAATGTGAACTGAGATTTACTGGATGCCACTGTATTCTAGGGCACCATCCATCTGGTATCTTTCTTCTCCCCACCTATGACATTTAAGCTAAAAGCACAACACTTGAGCCAGAAGTCGGTCAGGGTTGAGCCCTGGAGCTCTGAAATGTATCAAATCATACATTTACATCAATTAGTTAGATGTTCTGCCCCTTAGCTGTTTCATCCTAAGCAACTAAAGGGGCAGAAGTTCATGCCCTGTATTGCCAACTGGAGAGGAAAATGCAACCCATTCATCTTTCCTGGAAAATTCCAAGGACAGAGGTGCCCGGTGGGCTACAGTCCAGGGGGTCACAAAGAGTTGGACAGGACTGAGCGACTAAACAACACTGCCCATAGGGTGGGGAGGAGGATTGAAATCAGATGCCGACTATGAAAGCGGGAGCATCTGGCTTCAGTGTTATGTGGGGAGATGGGGCAGGCCTTACCTTCAGGTCAGCAGAGGCGGCGGATTCAGGCAGGGAGACCTCAATAATTTGCCTTCCGGGTATGTAGAGCCCGGTACTCATCCAGCAGTACCTGGTGCCTGCCAAGAGTCAGGGAAGAGCAGGCGTTATCCTACCAGACACAATTCCATCTGCAGCCAGCTCCCAGCGTCCTTCCAGGAGCTCTGCCTCCCTGCCGCCCTGGCTCTCATCTTCCAATTATTCCCTAAAACCCCAACCTCGTCCTCATTGAGATTTGCACGGCAGAGGTTGGAGATGGCCCCGGAGGTGACCAGACCTCAGCTGAGCTGCGGATGTCATCCCCCCACGTTCCCATCCGCCGGGCTCCCATCCACCCCTCCTTCCTCACCTGGGTTGTTGCAGTTGACCTCAACGGTGATGGGAGATTCCGAGGGGCGCAGATAGGGGCTGCTGTACATGTCTTCAATTTCGGGGACTAACAGAGAGAGGTCGCTTCCCGAGTGAGCCAGCCCCGTAGCCAGGGAGAGCATGGCACCCCGGCAGCAGTCGTTGATGACGGGGTTCTCACGGGTCGCCACCGGGAGCCGATAGCGACTCAGCAGCTTCCTTAGGAGCCGGTGCACCGACATGTAGGCGGGGATCTCCTCGGCGGGGATTTGCAGAAAAGCCGCTCCATCCGGACCCAGCTTGGCCAGCCAGCCCTTCTCCACGTTCCCTCTCTTCCTGCCCATGATAACCTGGAACTCTGCCAAGGTGGAGCGGAAGTGGTAGGTCCTTATCCCCGCCTTGGGAGTACGAAAGGGCCCCGGGTTGAGGCTTTGGCTGGTGATGCTAATGCCAAAGGGGTTGAGGAGGAGGTTTCCTGGGAACCGCGCCAAAGGGGACACGCCTGGGTTCTTGAAGGCCCACCACCAGGCCTGGGCTCCGACAAACAGGCCCCCGCCCTCGGCTACAAACTCCTGCAGCTCCTTGACTCCTACATCACTCACGGGCTCAAAGCAATAGACACTGGCATCGCTGGTCAGATTGGGCTCAATGCTGGTGTCTATGCCACCCACGGCGAGCAGCCCACTCAGAGTCCTCAGTTCCGTCTGCACCACGATCTTGCCTCTGCGGCCCGCGTCCAGCCAGCGGACGGCGTTGATCAAGAACGGGCCCAGTTTACCCACGGTGAATAGGACCTTGTGGCCGGTCACGACCACCCGGCCCCGGCCATAGCGGGCAGCCGCTATGACACAGCCGTGGTAGGAATCTAGCCCCAGGGGAAAGGCTAAAGCCCCATGCACTAGCAGCTGGGATGGGAAACAGTCCGAATTGGTGATGTCCAGCTCGGAAATTCCGTGCAGGAGCTCATCTCTGTCCTCGGAGAGATCATCCTCACAACTGCAAAAGACACACGTGTTCTTTGTTACAAAGCGCTCAGCACAGCACCCAGCATGTAGCAAGCGGCAGACTTATGAATATCATCTTTAGCTCTTACGAGAGAACTAGGACAGACCTGAGCTCACTGGGTGTGGAGATTGCTGGACGGAAGAGAGAGGACCTCGACACTGATCCTGCTCTATCATTCTCTGTGTATTAACCCTCCAAAGGAAATCTTGAAAGAAGTCCTGCTAGGTTTACTCAATACTGTATCTTAAATAGTCTGGATTTAAGTGTTCAGCCTTGTAAGCACTATATAAAGAACTGAAGGAGAAATCATGGTTTCATTCTGCGAAGGGGGCTTGTTTATAATTTCATGCCACTAACTTTCTTCAAATAAAGCGAACAGAGAGCTGAGTTAGTGGCTCGAGTGAAGAACCACTATTATCCCAAAAGGTGGGGCAGGGAGCTGAGTGGCCTCAACTCTTGTGAGACCCTCCTGTTACTTGAACCCTAGAGGACTGACTGTCTACACCCAGAATTCCAAACATTCGTTTCTAGTCCAATAGGAGCGATACAGATCCATGCTGTAAGGCTTTTCTCATCACCAACTGTTTCTGTCCCTGTGTGTGTGCATGCTCAGCTGTGTTTGACTCTTTGCAACCCTCTGGATGGAGCCCACTAGGCTCCTCTGTCCATGGGATTCTCCAAGCAAGAATATTGGAGTGGGTTGCCATTTCCTCCTCCAGGGGATGTTTCTGACCCAGGGATTGAACCTGCATCTCCTTCATTGCAGGCAGATTCTTTACCTGCTGAGCCACTGGGGAAGCCTCAACTGTTTCTATCTAAGGGTAACAAACTCCTATAAGGCTTCAGGACACCTATAACCCCAAAATGGGGATTCAGCAACAGATAGTGGGATTATGAAGGGAATGAGGCAGAGTGATCTCTCTCTATAAGCTTGAGATCCCAGAGCTGGTTAAGCCCCTCTCACTGATTGTGTGACTGTATGGTCAGAGGCAGCTGTAAGGAAACACTGGAAAAGGGGAGTCGGGTGGTGGCATGACTGTAGTATCTGCGTTGTACTCTCTGTGGTTGGCAGAGCTGTAATTAACTGATGGGGAAATTACAGTCCTCTTAGCAGGCCCAAACCTTTCCTGAAGATAAAGGCATCACCCTACAAGATGGCTCTCCAGCTCCTTGAAGCACTAAC
This sequence comes from Raphicerus campestris, assembly GCA_006410735.1. Lineage (NCBI taxonomy): Eukaryota > Metazoa > Chordata > Mammalia > Artiodactyla > Bovidae > Raphicerus > Raphicerus campestris. Next base: position 316,210 of record SJYW01055861.1, on the reverse strand, counting down.
ATTAAAACCACTCATCCAGCTGTTTTTGCTCTGATTCCAAAATCACCAGACCACCCAGTGATTACAATATTGCTTCTAGTGATCATTTGCCTAAAGAAAGAAGTCATTCTTTCTTTCTTTATAGAGCAGCCAGGATGGACTATTTTTTGTGACATTTATATTTCTCCAGCAACATCTTAGTATATCTTTAATTTGCTGATTTTATTATATATAAATAATATCATTATTGTATATAAATACTTGCATTGTATATATTTGCATATATAATCTACAAAATACAATACAATATATAATATATAATACAATGTATAATTGTATTATATTGTATACAATATTGTCTATTAATAAATAAAATTATTATTGTATATAATTAGTAATAATTTGTGCTTAGTCACTCAGTTGGGTCTGACTCTTTGTGACTCCATGCACTGTAGCCCGCCAGGCTCCTCTGGCCATGGGGATTCTCCAGGCAAGAATACTGGAGTGGGTTGCCATGCCCTCCTCCAGGGGATCTTCCCAACCTGGGGATTGAGACTAGGTCTTCCACACTGTCCTTCCCTGGTGGCTCAGACGGAAAGCGTCTGTCTACAGTGTGGGAGACCTGGGTTCAATCTCTGGGTCGGGAAGTTCCCTGGAGAAGGAAATGGTAACCCACTCCAGTACTCTTGCCTAGAAAATCCCATGGACGGAGGAGCCTGGTGTCTATGGTGTAGCAAAGAGTTGGACACGACTGAGCGACTTCACTTCCTTCCACATTGCACCATCTAAGCCACCAGGGAAACCCAATTAATATTAATATATTAATAATATATATAATAAAATCAGCAAATTAAACATATGCAAAGATTATACATACAAAATTAAGTAAAAAATGTTTTAGTTCTTATGAGTTCTGCTCTTAAATTTCAAGCAATTGACTGTCTTACAAGTGTAGTCAGTAAAGAGGTGATCTACACTGGCATTAAGGTTTATACACTAGCCTGTTACAACAAAATGAGAAACACTGAATGTGCCAAGTTGAGACCCAGACACTGTGTCAATAGTATGGCTTCATCAGCAGGACCCTAGGTGAGGTCCTGCTCACTGATGCAGCTGGGACATCATCAGACTTTTGTCTGTTATTTCCAACAGCCACGACTTATGTGCAGGGGATGATAAATGACTGTCTCATTAAAAAAACCTGAAGTGGATTTGACTTTTCCTGTCCCTCTCTGCTCTGAAATGAAACAAAATTTACATAAAAAAGAATAAAACCATGATAGTACTAGATTTCAAGAAGGGTTCAGTCAGCAAACTGGGACAGGAGGAATTAATAGGAAAAATAAACCAAATGAAATCAGATTGATCAGAAACCTAAGAGAAAAGAAGAATCTGGAACGGTACATAAATGAAAGAGAAGATCAAGAAAACAAAAACAACAGGGGTTATCATTTGTCCTGAGAAAATGTACTTCAGTAACCAATAACGACCAATCTAGAAATTCAATGCCATTTAACACTTAAACAGAAATAAAAAATATTTGATGAAAATTAATAGCATGTATCATGAGAAACGCTGGACTAGAAGAAACACAAGCTGGAATCAAGATTGCCAGGAGAAATATCAATAACCTCAGATATGCAGATAACACCACCCTTATGGCAGAAAGTGAAGAGGAACTAAAAAGACTCTTGATGAAAGTGAAAGAGGAGAGCGAAAAAGTTGGCTTAAAGCTCAGCATTCAGAAAGTGAAGATCATGGCATCTGGTCCATTCGCTTCATGGGAAATAGATGGGGAAACAGTGTTAGACTTTATATTTTTGGGCTCCAAAGTCACTGCAGATGGTGACTGCAGCCATGAAATTAAAAGACACTTACTCCTTGGAAGAAAAGTTATGACCAACCTAGATAGTATATTCAAAAGCAGAGATATTACTTTGCCGACTAAGGTCCGTCTAGTCAAGGCTATGGTTTTTCCTGTGGTCATGTATGGATGTGAGAGTTGGACTGTGAAGAAGGCTGAGCACCGAAGAATTGATGCTTTTGAAGAGTGGTGTTGGAGAAGACTCTTGAGAGTCCCTTGGACTGCAAGGAGATTCAACAAGTCCATTCTGAAGGAGATCAACCCTGGGATTTCTTTGGAAGGAATGATGCTAAAGCTGAAACTCCAGTACTTTGGCCACCTCATGAGAAGAGTTGACTCACTGGAAAAGACTCTGATGCTGGGAGGGATTGGGGGCAGGAGGAGAAGGGGATGACTGAGGATGAGATGGCTGGATGGCATCACGGACTCAATGGACGTGAGTCTGAGTGAACTCCGGGAGATGGTGACGAACAGGGAGGCCTGGCGTGCTGCGATTCATGGGGTCGCAAAGAGTCGGACGTGACATGACTGTGCGACTGAACTGAACTGAACTGAACAGCATGAAATATAAGCACCAAACTAAACAAAGGGAAAACCAACTCCCTCCAAAATAAGTGATAATTGGAGAAGGTCCTAAATATATATTGTATATCATTGGAGAGTTTTGAGATACATCATCTCTCTGCAGGAAAAAAAAA
>SJYW01055861.1:298177-310633 GCA_006410735.1 Raphicerus campestris | reverse complement strand
TGCGACTGAACTGAACTGAACTGAACAGCATGAAATATAAGCACCAAACTAAACAAAGGGAAAACCAACTCCCTCCAAAATAAGTGATAATTGGAGAAGGTCCTAAATATATATTGTATATCATTGGAGAGTTTTGAGATACATCATCTCTCTGCAGGAAAAAAAAAGACAGGCTGCTATAAAAAGTTAACAATCAGAATAAAATATAACTGCCAAACAGACAATCCTGTTTAATACAAGGGCAGAAAAATAAGTATTGATGTAGCTGAAGACTATAGATAAACCAACAGGCAGGTTGAGTGAAGTGATTCATTAATAGAAAATGAAGGATAGATAAGAAGACTAATGGCTACCAAGAAGTTCTAAAAGCAAAGAACAAAAGAAGAAATAAACATTTAATTTGATGAAAATTTATTTGTGCTGACAAAAAGATCTGAGTTTTTAGAATGAAATGACATTACCGACTTGATGGACATGAGTTTGAGAAGGCTCTGGGAGTTGATGATGGACAGGGAAGCCTGGTGTGCTGCAGTCCATGAGGTCGCAAAGAGTTGGACACGACTGAGCAACTGAACTGAACTGATTATATGAATGCAAATCAGTATAAATGAAATAGAGAAGGTCTGGCTGATTCATAGCAAGTTTATGAGCTTCTAAGTACAAAGAAAAGCAAAATCCAAACGACCTACAAAGAAAAAAGTGAAATCAGTGCCCTAAAAATAGTATTTCAGTGCAATGAAAATATTCTGTATGATACGTAGCTGCAGCAAGACTCTTCACTGCATAGGGAATACTGAAAGTGTCAAAAGGATTACTGAAATTCACCACTCACTAAAGCTTTTCAGAGAAGTTACTTGAGGTTATGCTGTAGGTCTAGAAAAACAAAAATGAATACAATACAGGAACAGACTGTCTATATGAAGCAGTGGTGGGCAAAAATGTCAATGTACTGTATAACTAATGCTGAAAAACTACTGATAAAGTTCTTGTGATATTTGATGCGATTGGTAAGAAATCATTCTGAATTAATAGGAAACACAATATTAAAAACAAGGTGAACAAACAAACAAAGCTAAGGCAAAACCAAATTACAACCAGAAAACCAGATGAGTTCAAAACAACTTGGGTAGTAAGGAGTGAGCACAGAAAAGTGTAAGGATTGGAGAAATGGAATTCTTGTTTTGAGTGAAAAGGTAGATTATAAAAACAAGTTAATTCTCAACTCAGATAGAAAAATGTACATTTGTTAAAAAATTAAAGGCAACATGGTAAACATGGGTATTAATGTATAATAAAAGGTGGCATTTTATATTAATGGGAAAAGATGAACTGGACCTATACGTCACCCAAATACATAGAAAAATTTTCAACTGTGTCAGAGATATAAATTTTACAAATGAAACCACACATGCACTGAAAGAAAGTAAGAGTGGAATCTTTCATTATCTTTGCTGTTCGTTGCTCGGTCGTGTCCAGCTCTTCGAGACCCCCTGGACTGCAGCATGCCGGGTTTCCCTGTTCTTTTACTATCTAGGTGTGACGAGAGCGTTCTAATTATGACCTCGAGTCAGAGGTGATAACAGAAGATTGACAACTATTATACAGTGTTTTGATCACGTTTGCTTTCTAGTAAATCTGGAAATTATGTTACTTTCATTTGCATTGAATTTTAGAACCAGTTTGAACTTTGGTTGGGATTGCTCTGAATCTATAGATAATTCGGGAAAAACTGACATCTTAAAAATACTGAGAGTCCTGATCCATCAACATGGTGTATTTCACTATTTCTTTAGGTTTTATTTAATTTCTCCCAGTGATGTTTTGTGGTTTTCAGCATACATGTTGTATGACATTTCGTTAAATTTATTTGCTAGTATTTCATGATTTGGGACCCTGTCTTAACAGGATATTGTATTTTTAATTTCAATGACCAATTACTACTATATAAAAATATAATTTATTTTTGTATATTGACTTTGTATCCTGAAACCTTGCTAAACTCAATTATTACAGTGGCTTTTTTTTCAATTTTGAGAATATTCTACATAGAAAATCATGTTTTCTGCAAACAAACATAGGTGTGCTTCTTAAATTTAATCTCTATACCTTTTTACTTGCTTTACTGCACTGGCTAGAAACTTAAGTACAATGGTATATAAAAATATCCTTCCTGGCCTTGTTCTCAATCTCAGGGTATTTCACCAGAAAGTATGCTCTTGGCTATGGGCTTTTCAAAGAGGACTCATCACAGAGCAGTTTCCCTCTATTTCTGCTTTGTGGAAATTTTTTCATGATTTGATATTGAATTTTGTCAGTTTTTTTTTCTGTCTGTGTGCAACTATTGAATTATATGTTTCTCATTTATTTTGCATTAAGAAAATAATTAAACTGTGAATTAATTTGATATATGAATGTTAAATCAGCCAAGCCTTATTTGTCATGATGTATTATCCTTTTTACATATTGTAATCTATTTACAATATTTTATTAAGAATTTTTGCATCTATGTTCATGAGGGACATTGTTCTGAGTTTTCTTGTCTTGCAATGTTTTTCTTTGGCTTCAGTATCAGAGAAATACTGGTTTAATAAGTCAAATTACAAAAACTTTCCTCTCCTCTTGTTTCTGAGCGAGTTCATATAGAGTTAGTATCAAAAAAGACACAGTGCAAACTGTAAGCAGTGACTACCTCTGGGCAGAAGAAGAATTAGTAGANTATTCTACATAGAAAATCATGTTTTCTGCAAACAAACATAAGTGTGCTTCTTAAATTTAATCTCTATACCTTTTTACTTGCTTTACTGCACTGGCTAGAAACTTAAGTACAATGGTATATAAAAATATCCTTCCTGGCCTTGTTCTCAATCTCAGGGTATTTCACCAGAAAGTATGCTCTTGGCTATGGGCTTTTCAAAGAGGACTCATCACAGAGCAGTTTCCCTCTATTTCTGCTTTGTGGAAATTTTTTCATGATTTGATATTGAATTTTGTCAGTTTTTTTTTCTGTCTGTGTGCAACTATTGAATTATATGTTTCTCATTTATTTTGCATTAAGAAAATAATTAAACTGTGAATTAATTTGATATATGAATGTTAAATCAGCCAAGCCTTATTTGTCATGATGTATTATCCTTTTTACATATTGTAATCTATTTACAATATTTTATTAAGAATTTTTGCATCTATGTTCATGAGGGACATTGTTCTGAGTTTTCTTGTCTTGCAATGTTTTTCTTTGGCTTCAGTATCAGAGAAATACTGGTTTAATAAGTCAAATTACAAAAACTTTCCTCTCCTCTTGTTTCTGAGAGAGTTCATATAGAGTTAGTATCAAAAAAGACACAGTGCAAACTGTAAGCAGTGACTACCTCTGGGCAGAAGAAGAATTAGTAGAAGGCAGAGGTGGGGGACGAAGTTCTTTCACTTTTTACTTTGCATCCTTTGGGACTATTTCCCTTTTTCCCAGTAAGCATTTATTTTGAAACTGAAGAAGGGAAAATGTTTATAAAAAGGAAAAGAAAACTGAATTGTGATTTAGCAATTTCTTTTCTAAAGTGACACATCTTCCTGCTTGAATTCACTCTCTAAAAGCTTCTAGTTTATTTTGTGAGAACCAGTTAATACAATTTTGTTATAAATGGCTAGGAATGTAGTAAGAAGCGCAGGGTTTGGTAGGTATGTATGTTCATCCCACCTCGCTGGGTCATGACCCTGATTTAATGTTGGCTGTTAGTGTTCTATCTATCCTAGCAATGACTTCCAAGGACTTGTGGATCCTTGTTACAAATAAGTTTAGTAATATCTGTTCAGATATTTTCTCTGCCTGCAGCGCAGGAGACCTGAGTTCAGTTTTCAGAACTACTTGGGGAGTCATATTCATGTTGATTATCTTCAGTAATTTGGCAGGTTACTTATTTCATGTAGATAGTCAATTTTCAAAATTCTGAAATCTTCTTAATCTGGAATTCAAAAGACTGTTTTATATATACTATCCCTGGACTATCTTTCAAAATGAAATGGAGATTATCTATATATCTATATATGACATCAATTTCTAATGTCTGCCAATTCAAGTTTCACAGGAGTGTTCTCAAGCTAAGGAATTTGGAGCATGTGGACATTTCAAAGCATGACTGTTGTTCTACATTCTTTTCTCTGCATCTCTGATGATTGTGAATATACACAGATCACTGAAGACTGAAAACCATTCTCAATGGAGGAATAGCTGAAATGAGGACAAGGACCTTCTATTATACTCAAGTACTTCCCATTTAAAGGGAGAAAGAGAGTGGAAAGCACACGCTAAGTCACGGTGTGTAATTGCTAGCTGCAACCTCAGGTTTCTGAGTGCTACTGAATCTAAGATATCACAGCCCTTTTCCTACAACAGGTACTTGTTTTTTGTATTTCCTCCAAGCCTGGTTATTGGAGATGTTTCTGCACTTCTGATTCTCAGATCTTTGGAAATCATTTTCTTAAAATAAGAAACAATGCCTGAGATTACAGCATATACTCAACAAAAATGCTGGCCTCAATGAATCGATGAATGAACAAACACAGAATAAGAAATCTAACAGAAGCCCAAGATTTGTGTTAAAATGGGACAAGGGCCTTCTTATCCAAAAAATAAAGCAAACTATTGTGGTTGAGTCTCCCGGGACCTCCGTTAGACTGATTATCTAATGATATGTTTAATGAGCATCAAGTCTCTTTATTGGTAAAGCCAGTTCGGTGTCTAGTCCTTGCTTGGTTAAATGCATAAAGAAGATAAAACATGACAGCTAGTCCTGCTGCTGCTGCCTCAGTTTGATGGAGGAAATAGGAAAAGTATCAATTAAAATATTAATAGCTTATACAACTGGAGCAGAACACATGACTTGGGGCAAAGCAGCATAATGATGGATGCCAGGTATATCTCAACGGCTGGAAACAATATTCATGACCTCATATGCTTATATACGATAACATGTAGGCTGATGTCAAAACAATTAAAGTGTTTTAGGTACTTTGAACAGGTTTCTTAATTCACTGAATTCTTACAACCACCCTTAAAGTTAGCCATTATTAATCCTACTATAAAGATGAGGCTTACCTGTTGCTCAAGGTTTTAGAGCAAGCAACAGACATTATGTAGGAACTTATTAACCTCAGATATGCAGATGACACCATCCTTATGGCAGAAAGTGAAGAAGAACTAAAGAGCCTCTTGATGAAAGTGAAAGAGGAGACTGAAAAGCTTGGCTTAAAGCTCAACATTCAGAAAAGTAAGATCATGGCATCTGGTCCCATCACTTCATGGGAAATAGATGGGGAAACAGTGGAAACAGTGGCTGACTTTATTTTGGGGGGCTCCAAAACCACTGCAGATGGTGACTGAAGCCATGAAATTAGAAGACGCTTACTCCTTGGAAGGAAAGTTATGACCAACCTAGATAGCATATTAAAAGGCAGAGATATTACTTTGCCAACAAAGGTCCGTCTAGTCAAGGCTATGATTTTTCCAGTGGTCATGTATGGATGTGAGAGTTGGACTATAAAGAAAGCTAAGCACCAATGAATTGATGCTTTTGAACTGTGGTGTTGGAGAAGACTCTTGAGAGTCCCTTGGACTGCAAGGAGATCCAACCAGTTCATCCTAAAGGAGATCAGTCCTGAAAGTTCATTGGAAGGACTGATGTTGAAGCTGAAACTCCAATACTCTGGCCACCTGATGTGAAGAACTGACTCATCTGAAAAGACCCTGATGCTGGAAGGGATTGGGGGCAGGAGGAGACGGGCACGACAGAGCATGAGATGGCTGGATGGCATCACTGGCTCGATCGACATGAGTTTGGGTGAACTCCGGGAGTTGGTGACGGACAGGGAAGCCTGGCACGCTGTGGTTCACAGGGTCGCAAAGAGTCGCATACGACTGAGTGACTGAACTGAACTGAACCGAAGGCTGGCCTCCACCAAAACAGTGCTTTTCCCAGTATATGTGAAATCTCTTACTAGAATCCTGAGTCTTGAAATGAGGCTGTGTTTATGACAGTGGATCCAGTATTTGTTTGAGTGAATGCATAATAGAAAGAAGGTGGCTCTGCACACAAAGTACAACAGCCATTGCCTTCAGAACTGGAGGTACAGCGGAGGCCAGTGAGGATAAGCGGAAGGAAGAGTAGACATTGCTCAGCAAACAGAGTGCCGGTGGTGTGGTCATACAGGCAACACGGTGGCTTCAGTCCAGTGCAGTCACTCAGTCGTGTCCGACTCTTTGCAACCCCACAGACTGCAGCATGCCAGACTTCCCTGTCCATCACCAACTCCTGGAACCTGTTCAAACTCATCGAGTTGGTGATGCCATCCCACCATCTCATCCTCTGTCGTCCCTTTCTCCTCCTGCTAGTACCCTACAAGGAGACCATGGTGCTTTCCAGGCAGGAAGTAAGGGCAGTGACTCTGAGGCTTGTGTCCTGACATCTGTGGGTGTTCTTACCAGGTTAAAAGTGGATCATCTGGTATTTGTCACTTAGGGTTTTTTATTTTTATGATCATAAAAGTAGCAATTTCTTCTGATGAAAATTTGATTCATTTTGATAAGACTTGTGGACAGTTTACTCTTAGAAAGTTTATCCCAAGAGCTTATTTAGAATGTAATTTAATAAGAAGTGTGCAAGTAACAGAGTCAAAGCTATCTTAATTCACACTTGCATGTTCAAATGTGGGTTTAAAAATAAATAACAAGACATTTGGGCAGAGTAACTAAATAAATCCTCAGGGACTTTCAATGTGAACTTGATGGCTAGTGATGGAAATAACCTCCGTTACTGAATTCTAATAGAAGCATGATGGTGTCTAGTGTTGTCTGATACTTCTAAAATGAACTGACGATATGTAATACAGTATTGTATAATTACAAGATGACTGAAGAAAGATCCAAATCTTCAATAGAAACAAAATGATTAAATAAATGAGGTATATATTGGCATTCACATAAATGCCAATTTTAAAGATTAAACAGAATGTAATAATATATAATTATTTTTATATTTTAAAAGATTACATAAAATGTCATCTATTTTATAATTTTAATAATTATACAGAATGAAAAATGTGTATGAGCAGAATTCAAAACAGCAAGTTTATTAAGATGACAAGGGTGTAAAATTATGAATGAATATGCAGAGATGAAAAGAGTTACATTGTGGGTTTATGATTTAATAATTTTAAAATAAAAATTAGAAAGTAAGGGATCCAGCAATATTGAAAAAGTAGTTTAAAACAGTATGCCATGAAGAATAATCGTAATTCAAAAATACAGCTGGCCTTTGAACAACACAGGTTTGAAATGTGCGGGTCCACTTTTATGCACACACACACGATTTAACCAAAAAGGAAAGAATTTCAGATTCAGAGAGATATAGGCATAAACAAAGAAAAAACAGGTATGATTTTGATAGAGAAATACATCTTTTAAGGAAACTAACTCAACTAAAGGCGATTATGCTGTTAATGGAACTAGGCTCAGGTTTTACCTTGCTGTTCCTCAGAATGGAGAGCTTTGTAAGCAGAAGTTTGATCAACCTGATCAATCTGTGTCGCTCAATAACTCTTTTCTCACTGCACATGGAGTTGTGGGGTGTTCCAGGAGTGCCATGCCAAGAAGAGGCCACAGCTCTTCCCCAAAGTCTCTGTACTAACCCTGGTGTGCTCTCCTCACCCAGTTAGACCCCACCTCACTCTGCAACCATCAGAAATATCTATGCTTTTTGCTCCAAGGATGCTGAGACTTTTCATGTACAATATAAGGCATGGCCTGGTGTGATTTTTCTACTGCTAGGCTGCAGATGGTGATTGCAGCCATGAAATTAAAAGACGCTTACTCCTTGGAAGAGAAGTTATGACTAACCTAGATAGCATATTCAAAAGCAGAGACATTACTTTGCTGACTAAGGTCCGTCTAGTCAAGGCTTTTCCTGTGGTCATGTGTGGATGTGAGAGTTGGACTGTGAAGAAAGCTGAGTGCCGAAGAATTGTTGCTTTTGAACTGTGGTGTTGGAGAAGACTCTTGAGAGTCCCTTGGACTGCAAGGAGATCCAACCAGTCCATTCTAAAGGAAATCAACCCTGGGATTTCTTTGGAACGAATGATGCTGAAGCAGAAACTCCAGTACGTTGGCCACCTCATGCGAAGAGTTGACTCATTGGAAAAGACTCTGATGCTGGGAGGGATTGGGGGCAGGAGGAGAAGGGGACAACAGAGAATGAGATGGCTGGATGGCATCACTGACTCGACGGACGTGAGTGTGAGTGAACTCCAGGAGTTGTTGATGGACAGAGGCCTGGCATGCTGTGATTCATGGGGTCGCAAAGAATCGGACACGACTGAGCGACTGAACTGAACTGAACTGAACTGAACTGAGGACTACTCCAGCTTCTCATCTCTTTCTTCATCCATCCAATCATCCATCTAATACGTGTTTACTGAGCACCTACTAACCATGTTCAACACTGTATGAGGTGCTGGAGGACAGTGTGAATGGAACAGGTTGGGTGATACCCTAAAGAACTATCCATGAATCCATCACCTGCCTCCTTCATTCTCCATCATCATGTCTTTTGCTCCCAGAGATAAAATCATCTCTAAGATTAAAGATTAGCACATACGACTTGTGCCACCTTTCTGGTATCTCAGCTTTTGGATTCTCTAGTTCTTACTTCCATCCTAATCCCATCTGGCTGGATATTTCAAAACCTTTCTGAAAGCTCTCTAGACTTTGCTTGTTTTCCTTTTCCTTACATTTCATTTGCAAGCAACCTTGACCTATGACCTTCCTGGATCAGTCATGCCAACCCTGAGATTCAACAATATATCAATATATACATTTTACTAGGTCTTCCCTGTAGATCAAATGGTAAAGAATCTGCCTCCAGAGCAGGAGGCCCGGGTTCGATCCCTGGGTCAGGAAGATCCACTGGAGAAGGGAATGGCAATCCACTCCAGTCCTCTTGCCTGGAGAATCCCATGGACAGAGGAGCCTGGCAGGCTACAGTCTGTGGGATCGCAGCGCGTCAGACACGACTGAGCGACTAACACTATACACTACGCTATACATTTTCCTAAGCGAGATGCTGGGGACACAACGGTTACTAAGAAGTTTCTCCCATCCAAGAGCTATGTAATCTGGTCTGAAAAGGTAGCAGCTACAAGGGACCCTGCCCTTCCTGTGTCTCAGGGTATTTTAACACTCTGGTTGATTTATGATGAATCTATGTTTGAATGCCAAATTCTCTTCTGTTAGCCTTGGAGTAGCCTGAAGACAGGAGCCATTTGTCTGCTTTTTAATCTGGGACCAATGTCCCACTGGGCTAGTGCACTCACCTCACCAAGACTGGGATCTTGGGCATCTTCTTAGAGACTTTAAAGAAGCTCGTGTCCCCTTTGTTGTCGGTGAAGTACACACCGGCCACGCTGGTCACGAGGTTCCCCGGGAACGTGAACAGAACCCTTTCATCATCGCCCTGGTTGGCCCAATCCCAGGCTTGGCCTCCAATGAGCAAGCCTCCTCCACGCTTCATGAACTTGACCAACTTCTCAGTCATGGTTTCATTGTAGGCATCAATGCAGTAAACGCCCAGGGAGTCTTTCACTTCAGGCTCAACCTTTGCCTCCACTCCAGAGCCCTCCAGGATTTTGGCCAGAGGTGCCAGGGAGGGGTGCACACCCACGGGAGCCCCGGGGGAAGAGCAAAGCCAACCCACTGCGTTGAGGAGAAAGGGAGTGAGCTGGGCCTCCACCAAGTAGTCCTCGTGGGACACCACCACCAGGCGGCCTCGGCCGTAGGAGGAGGCCGCGATGAGGACCTGGCCCATGTCGTTCACCATCACTGGGAAGGAGGCTTCTCCGATAAGAAGCAGTTCACACGGGATGGCGTCTTCGGGGACATCCCAGCTTGTCACTCCATTCATAAGGGCCTCGAAGGCAGCGGACGGAGTCGCCATGGCTGGACCGGCTTCTGCAGAGAGGAAAGCAAAAACTCAGCCTGGTGAAGAATCGGTAAACAATCAAATGAGCCAAGCAGTTCACTCTTCCCTAGCTGGGGCAGCTCTTCCCACTGAGCAGATGAGATCGACGCTATGAACAGACTCAAGCACTCACTGGGCTGTCGGTGTCTCCAACCCAGGAGGTTGTGTCCTGGGTTGTGCCCTGTCCGTTAACATTCTTACTGTCAAACTAAATGAGCTCCACACATTTCCATCACAGAGGAAAACAAACGTAAAGAACAAAGGCAGAACTGTGTCTCCAAAGACATACGTTCAAGTACTAATTCCCAGTACCTGTATGACCTTATTTGGAAATAGAGTCTTTGCAGATGTAACCACGTTATGGTGTGGTCATACTGGGCTGGAGTGGGTTCTAATCTAGTGACTGGGCTTCCCTGCTGTCTCAGCAGGCAAAGAATCCACACGCACTGCAGGAGACACAGGAGATGCTGGTGCAGTCCCTGAGTCATGAAGACCCCCTGGAGAAGGAAATGGCGACCCACTCTAGTATTCTTGCCTGAAAGATCCCACGGACAGAGGAGCCTGGTGGGCTACAGTCCAATGGGTCGCAAAGAATCAGACACGCCTGAGTGACTAAGCACACAATTTAATGACTGGAGAGCCTTTAAAAGGAGAGGAAATTGGGACACAGGTATTCAGGGGAGAGACACACAGGCTATGAGCAGATGTAGCCAGGTATCAGGGTCTCTGTGATGTCTCTATGAGCCGAGGAATGCCAAAGACTGCTGGTGAAAACCAGAGGGAGGCGAGACGCATGAAACAGACTCTCCTTCAGAACTTCCAGAAAGAAGCAAACCTGTCAACACTTGGATTCCAAACATCTAAGCCTCTAGGACTGCCACAGAATACATTTCTGTTGTTGTAAGCTACTCGGTTTGTGGCACTTTATTGCAGCAACCACAGGAAAGCAACACAGTGGTGCAGCGTGCTGTCCCCCACCCCTGCTCCACCCCACTCGGTGCTCACACTGATCATATTAATCTCAGCGTGGGCCCAGAAAACCAAAAGCATAGTGATACATTATGAATTTATAGCAGATTATTACTTGCACCCAGACATAGCAGCAAAAGGTATATATGTCGATGGATGTGCAATCACAAACCCTCTGCTTCTTCACCTTGAGCCCCCTGCTTAAGGCCACTCTGCAGTCTGACCTCCTCTACGTGCCCTTTACTGAAGCACTTCCCTCATAGACAGACGGGTATAACAGTCAGGACAATCAGGCCTCACCATCCTCACTGACCGCTCAGTGGCACTGGACAGTGTTGCCGCCTGGTCCCCGAGGCTCTCACCACCTCTAACCTTATGGCCAGCCTCACCGTCTGCAGCCTCGCAAGCCGCTTCCTTCCTGGCCCCCGCTTCCCTCTTCTGAAAATGCAGAGATTCCTTAGGTGTTTATCTTTGGCCCTTACCTCTTCTTCCTTGTCTCACTCAAGATATTATGGCAAAGCAGTTATTAATGCACGCTTAGGCTCTGCAGTTAGGCGGTCTGGGTTTGAATCTCAGCTCTGCTGTTTACTAACTGAGATCAGTTAACACTTCTCAGACTTGGTTTATTCATTAAGTAGGAAAAATGGCATCTACCACACAGGATTGTTTTGAAGATGAAAGGAATATCATTGGTTAAGTGCCCTTCCATTATATATATGTATATATACACACACACATATATATATATATATATACATTGCCCAAAATTACTTGATCTAGAGTATATTATATATATATATATATATACACACACACACAGATATATGTGTATATATATCTTTGCTTAAAATTACTAGATTAAGAGTAATTTTATACACACACACATACACACACACTGTGTGGGCTACAGTCCACGGGGTTGCAAAACAGTCGGATGTAACTTAGTGACTAAGTAACAAACTACTATATATATACTGCTACTATATATACTGCTACTGCTGCTAAGTCACTTCAGTCATGTCCGACTCTATGCGACCAGGCTCCCCCGTCCCTGGGATTCTCCAGGCAAGAACACTGGAGTGGGTTGCCATTTCCTTCTCCAATGCATGGAAGTGAAAAGTGAAAGTGAAGCCACTCAGTCGTGTCCGACTCTCAGCGACCCCATGGACTGCAGCCTTCCAGGTTCCTCCATCCATGGGATTTTCCAGGCAAGAGTACTGGAATGGGATGCCACTGCCTTCTCCGACTATATATATATATAAAATGCATAAAAATGCATACATATGTGCTTAGTCACCCGGACTCTGTGACCCCATGGATTATAGCTCCCCTGGCTTCTCTGTCCATGAGATTCTCCAGGCAAAAAGACTGGAGTGGGTTGCCATTCCCTTCTCCAGGCGATCTTCCTAGCCCAGGGATAGAACCCGCACCTCCTGCATTGCAGGTGGATTCTTTACAGTCTGAGCCACCAGGGAAGCCCATA
>SJYW01055861.1:268748-293662 GCA_006410735.1 Raphicerus campestris | reverse complement strand
GGAAGAGTAGACATTGCTCAGCAAACAGAGTGCCGGTGGTGTGGTCATACAGGCAACACGGTGGCTTCAGTCCAGTGCAGTCACTCAGTCGTGTCCGACTCTTTGCAACCCCACAGACTGCAGCATGCCAGACTTCCCTGTCCATCACCAACTCCTGGAACCTGTTCAAACTCATCGAGTTGGTGATGCCATCCCACCATCTCATCCTCTGTTGTCCCTTTCTCCTCCTGCTAGTACCCTACAAGGAGACCATGGTGCTTTCCAGGCAGGAAGTAAGGGCAGTGACTCTGAGGCTTGTGTCCTGACATCTGTGGGTGTTCTTACCAGGTTAAAAGTGGATCATCTGGTATTTGTCACTTAGGGTTTTTTATTTTTATGATCATAAAAGTAGCAATTTCTTCTGATGAAAATTTGATTCATTTTGATAAGACTTGTGGACAGTTTACTCTTAGAAAGTTTATCCCAAGAGCTTATTTAGAATGTAATTTAATAAGAAGTGTGCAAGTAACAGAATCAAAGCTATCTTAATTCACACTTGCATGTTCAAATGTGGGTTTAAAAATAAATAACAAGACATTTGGGCAGAGTAACTAAATAAATCCTCAGGGACTTTCAATGTGAACTTGATGGCCAGTGATGGAAATAACCTCCGTTACTGAATTCTAATAGAAGCATGATGGTGTCTAGTGTTGTCTGATACTTCTAAAATGAACTGACGATATGTAATACAGTATTGTATAATTACAAGATGACTGAAGAAAGATCCAAATCTTCAATAGAAACAAAATGATTAAATAAATGAGGTATATATTGGCATTCACATAAATGCCAATTTTAAAGATTAAACAGAATGTAATAATATATAATTATTTTTATATTTTAAAAGATTACATAAAATGTCATCTATTTTATAATTTTAATAATTATACAGAATGAAAAATGTGTATGAGCAGAATTCAAAACAGCAAGTTTATTAAGATGACAAGGGTGTAAAATTATGAATGAATGTGCAGAGATGAAAAGAGTTACATTGTGGGTTTATGATTTAATAATTTTAAAATAAAAATTAGAAAGTAAGGGATCCAGCAATATTGAAAAAGTAGTTTAAAACAGTATGCCATGAAGAATAATCGTAATTCAAAAATACAGCTGGCCTTTGAACAACACAGGTTTGAAATGTGCGGGTCCACTTTTATGCACACACACACGATTTAACCAAAAAGGAAAGAATTTCAGATTCAGAGAGATATAGGCATAAACAAAGAAAAAACAGGTATGATTTTGATAGAGAAATACATCTTTTGAGGAAACTAACTCAACTAAAGGCGATTATGCTGTTAATGGAACTAGGCTCAGGTTTTACCTTGCTGTTCCTTAGAATGGAGAGCTTTGTAAGCAGAAGTTTGATCAACCTGATCAATCTGTGTCACTCAATAACTCTTTTCTCACTGCACATGGAGTTGTGGGGTGTTCCAGGAGTGCCATGCCAAGAAGAGGCCACAGCTCTTCCCCAAAGTCTCTGTACTAACCCTGGTGTGCTCTCCTCACCCAGTTAGACCCCACCTCACTCTGCAACCATCAGAAATATCTATGCTTTTTGCTCCAAGGATGCTGAGACTTTTCATGTACAATATAAGGCATGGCCTGGTGTGATTTTTCTACTGCTAGGCTGCAGATGGTGATTGCAGCCATGAAATTAAAAGACGCTTACTCCTTGGAAGAGAAGTTATGACTAACCTAGATAGCATATTCAAAAGCAGAGACATTACTTTGCTGACTAAGGTCCGTCTAGTCAAGGCTTTTCCTGTGGTCATGTGTGGATGTGAGAGTTGGACTGTGAAGAAAGCTGAGTGCCGAAGAATTGTTGCTTTTGAACTGTGGTGTTGGAGAAGACTCTTGAGAGTCCCTTGGACTGCAAGGAGATCCAACCAGTCCATTCTAAAGGAAGACAACCCTGGGATTTCTTTGGAACGAATGATGCTGAAGCAGAAACTCCAGTACGTTGGCCACCTCATGCGAAGAGTTGACTCATTGGAAAAGACTCTGATGCTGGGAGGGATTGGGGGCAGGAGGAGAAGGGGACAACAGAGAATGAGATGGCTGGATGGCATCACTGACTCGATGGATGTGAGTCTGAGTGAACTCCAGGAGTTGGTGATGGACAGAGGCCTGGCGTGCTATGATTCATGGGGTCACAAAGAATTGGACACGACTGAGCGACTGAACTGAACTGAACTGAACTGAGGACTACTCCAGCTTCTCATATCTTTCTTCATCCATCCAATCATCCATCTAATACGTGTTTACTGAGCACCTACTAACCATGTTCAACACTGTATGAGGTGCTGGAGGACAGTGTGAATGGAACAGGTTGGGTGATACCCTAAAGAACTATCCATGAATCCATCACCTGCCTCCTTCATTCTCCATCATCATGTCTTTTGCTCCCGGAGATAAAATCATCTCTAAGATTAAAGATTAGCACATACGACTTGTGCCACCTTTCTGGTATCTCAGCTTTTGGATTCTCTAGTTCTTACTTCCATCCTAATCCCATCTGGCTGGATATTTCAAAACCTTTCTGAAAGCTCTCTAGACTTTGCTTGTTTTCCTTTTCCTTACATTTCATTTGCAAGCAACCTTGACCTATGACCTTCCTGGATCAGTCATGCCAACCCTGAGATTCAGCAATATATCAATATATACATTTTACTAGGTCTTCCCGGTAGATCAAATGGTAAAGAATCTGCCTCCANCCTATGACCTTCCTGGATCAGTCATGCCAACCCTGAGATTCAGCAATATATCAATATATACATTTTACTAGGTCTTCCCGGTAGATCAAATGGTAAAGAATCTGCCTCCAAAGCAGGAGGCCCGGGTTCGATCCCTGGGTCAGGAAGATCCACTGGAGAAGGGAATGGCAATCCACTCCAGTACTCTTGCCTGGAGAATCCCATGGACCGAGGAGCCTGGCAGGCTACAGTCTGTGGGATCGCAGCGCGTCAGACATGACTGAGCAACTAACACTACTACACTACGCTATACATTTTCCTAAGCGAGATGCTGGGGACACAATGGTTACTAAGAAGTTTCTCCCATCCAAGAGCTATGTAATCTGGTCTGAAAAGGTAGCAGCTACAAGGGACCCTGCCCTTNTCGGTGACGTCAGAGGAGTGGAGAGGGGGTTGAGATGGGGGGAGCAGGAGGCGGAGGGGTGAGGGGAGGGGAGACCACGGAAAGCTCAAGCGCATTGGCATGGAATTCACCAGGCCTGCTGGCAGGGAGCTTAGGGTGGGTTGGAGGGACACAGATCATCCGCTCCTGTTAGACAGACAAACAGACAGACAGACAGACACACACACACACACCAACCAGTCTCCGGGGAGTGGGGGAAGGGGCAATGCGAGTGGGCGAGGGATCTCAGAACCAGAGACGGTGTTTGCAAAGATCAAAGGGCAGGAGGACAGAAGTGATGTTCCATCCCCAGCTGCCAGTGTATTCCTGAGCAAGCCCTCCCTGCCACCACTCAGGGGCTACGGCAGGCTCGACGATAAAGCTGCGGATGAGAGGCTGTTTTTTTCTCTAAGGCCAGGCCTGCGCGGAACTCGACCACACAAAGCAATTAAACAAACATCAGATGTCAGAACCCGGAGGAGAAGCAATGCGGCAGGAGGGACGCAGAGCCGGAAGGCCGAGAACAATCACTCACAGGAAGGCGGACGCAACAGCGAGGGGGCCCGCCCCTCTTTTTAGGGACCCGCAACCTTGTCCCTCGCCCGGCCCGCGCCCCTCGGCCTCCCGCCTGCCTCCCCCTACCCGATCTCAGCGCACAGCCACCCGCCCCTGGTCCAGCCTGCGGGCCGTTAGGAGAAGACCACTCACCAGGTCGCCCCTGCAGCTTCCACGGAGGCAGCTGGAGCAAGCAGGGATGCGTGCACAGAGGGGCCCTTAGTTCTGCGGGGAAGGGACGTCCTCGCAAACAGCTCTGGGCGAGCGAGCTGGGCGGAGCCCGAGGGGGAGGAGGGGAGGGGCTCCCAACCAGTCTCCTCCCCGCCCCCTCCCCTCCCCACCGCTTCCTCCTGGGCGGGGCCGCGAGTCCGAGGGGTGACGCTTGGCAGGGGACAGCACTTCTTTGTGTCGCCGGCCCAGTGGGCTTGGCATTGCGGTGGCCCCCATCCGGACAGTGGGGGTGGCTGTTTTAANCTCGCCCGGCCCGCGCCCCTCGGCCTCCCGCCTGCCTCCCCCTACCCGATCTCAGCGCACAGCCACCCGCCCCTGGTCCAGCCTGCGGGCCGTTAGGAGAAGACCACTCACCAGGTCGCCCCTGCAGCTTCCACGGAGGCAGCTGGAGCAAGCAGGGATGCGTGCACAGAGGGGCCCTTAGTTCTGCGGGGAAGGGACGTCCTCGCAAACAGCTCTGGGCGAGCGAGCTGGGCGGAGCCCGAGGGGGAGGAGGGGAGGGGCTCCCAACCAGTCTCCTCCCCGCCCCCTCCCCTCCCCACCGCTTCCTCCTGGGCGGGGCCGCGAGTCCGAGGGGTGACGCTTGGCAGGGGACAGCACTTCTTTGTGTCGCCGGCCCAGTGGGCTTGGCATTGCGGTGGCCCCCATCCGGACAGTGGGGGTGGCTGTTTTAATAAAGATATATAATTCTCTGACTATTCATTAGTGAAGGAAAAGGCTGAACAAACCACAGGATACAGTCTACAGAATATTCAATTCTTATGAAGAGCTTAGATCTCCAATTCGTAGGAGGAAAGTACTGGACATATTGCCTAGGGAAAAATAAAAGTGGTACAAATTGTTGAATAGGCTCTCGCTTTTATAATAAAAAGCAGTCTTGCGTATATTTGTATTATGGTGTGTGAAAGGGCAGGTTCATCGCTCCCGCTAATATTGTTTAATCTGAGGAATATCGAAGGGCAACTTTTACATACTTCTGCATCACACGCACACTTATGTGTTACTTTTGTAAATTAAAAGTAAGAATATATCATATGTCAAGCTACCAAAATTGGCTGAAATTTATTCTGTGTACCTTTCAAATCCTCTTTTTTTCTTGAAGTCTTTTTTGATGACGAGCTGACAGTTGCTTGTCCCTTCTCAGAACTGCCAGTTCCTACTTTGTGTGGTGACTTCCCCGAGCTCAGGTGTTACTATACAATGGTTAGGAACTCAAGACTGTCTCCAGATGATCTGGAATCCATCTCAGTGCTATAGTTTACAGGCTAGGTGACTTTGCACAAGTTACTTAATTCTCTGTGCCTCAGTGTCATGACCTATAAAATGAGGATGATAAAATTGGTACCTACGTTACAGTCCAAGGCTTAAATCTGTGAGTGAATACCTACAAAATTCTTAGATCAATGTCTGGCAAACAGCAGGACTATGAATGCTTATTAAATAAAATAAATACTCTAGTCATCCTAACATTTGATAGCATACAGTGTTTCAGGAAAATGCATACCTTTTAACCCTGAGTAAGATTTTGGTCCAAATCCAAGTCATTTTTTCTCTCCCCATCTCCCTTCAGCCCCCTTTTCCTAAATTGAATTGTATGAACAATATTCAATAGGATCATGTGTGTTAGGTGAGCTCACTGGCAGGATTTACATAGAGGGAACACCAGAAATAGAAATCAAGGGATCCCAAATTCAGGATCTTACTCAGCGGAGGGGTGATGCCAAGGAAGTCTTTTACCTTCTCCAGGGGCCAGGGTTCTCAGCTAAACAGGAAGCGTGGCTGACTTGTTTGCTAAGACCTTTTTGGGTCTGAAATACCAAGATTATTAGCACCAAGATAAAACCCCAAAACACCGAGTTTCATGAAAAATTTAAAATTCAAAACAAGAATACATACATTACTTACATACAAATAAATAATAGAAAGACAAAACTATACATCGGAGGGATAGTTGTATCTAACTTACCTCTGAGGATGACGCGAAAAAGGCGTTAAACCTCATATTGTTTCTTTAAAAAAGATACACAGAGGGAGCGAGGGATTGACTTTGAGACATAAAGAGGGAGCTGAAGGAAAGGTGATCTGATAAATCTGTTGTTTTGTTTTCTGTGCTTATCTGTTGTTTTGAACGAGTCTATTATGAAAAATGTTTGGAAAGGGCAAGAATCCATTAGACTCTTGATGGCTACCTTTCTGGACGAGAAATACAGCACTAAAGAAATAAGAGCCAGAGTAGTAAGGGGAAAAAAAAAACACCACCAAGAAAAAGACATGGAGAAACCTCAGGAAATCCTCTTTGAAAGATGACTGGCTTTTTAGGCCCAAGTGGTCTCAGGCCGAAAACCCAATCGCTTTCTCAGCCCCGCTGGACTCTGTCCCCATGCCCCCAGCCGCTTCCCTCTCCCAGCACAGCCCAGCCGCAGGGACCTTCGTCTGTGCTCCGTGGCCAGAAACCTTATCTGTACAAGACTCACCCGTTGTCCAGCAATATCCACACCCACTACTTCAGAGGGGTAAGGGGCTCCTCTGCAGAGGTGTGACACGGAGAGGGGGCACACAGTCCAGTATTTGATAACTGGGGGAGACAGCGGTGGAACCTGCGGGGGAAGGTGGGCCGCGGTGGGAATGGGGGAGGGAGAAGGAGGCCGGCCCGGTAGCTGATTGGTGGACGCAACGGTGGGGGCGGAGCCGGCCGAATTCCCTCCTCAACAAACCGCAGAGGCCCCGCTTTGTGTCCGCTTCTGCGCGAAGACGCCCCCGCAGATCCGGGATGGAGACCCTTGTCCCAGCCCTGGCAGGGAGGCAGGGCAGTTTGTCAAAAAAAATCCATGAGCCTGTTTACCAGCCAGCGAGTTGGTTAAAAAATGATAGATCTTTATATAAAATAATAAAGCTGTTTCGGTGAAACATTAATGATTCTACTTTTGTAAGTTTCTGTTTTTCTAACAGGAAAAATAAGGATATATTTGGCCACCTTAGGAAGTGGGAAGGGTTGACAGGTAGTTTTTTTTCTCTAGAAATTTTGTATTTTTTAAACGTTGAAAAAATACTTTGAAGTAAAAAAGTAAGACTGTTTAGTAAAACCACTCAACGTATATATCCAGCAGAAATGCATGTCACCAAAAGACATGTACTAGAATGTTCAAAGTAGCACCGTACCATTCTGGAAGCTACCCAAAACCTCCCCTCCCTGCTTTCTCACCCCTACCGTCACCCTGTCACTATCTTCTATTATAAGAGTCTTAAATATGTTTTCAGACCAACAAACATTGAGAATTTATCATCAAAAGGTCTGCTTTAAAAGAAATTCTAAAGGATATATCTCAAGAAGTGATAAAATGATCTTAGGTAAAAAATCTGAGATGTAAGACAAAATGGTGAGAGACTTTCAGCTCTATCATTGAGAAAATTCCTTGTTTGGAACAACCCTTCCATTAAAAACAGCAATAAAAGTTGGGTAAAATATAGGAAACAAGGGAAGACTTTGAAGAGCAAGCAATATAAACAGAACTTGAGACTCTACAATCCTGAAGCAAGGAAAACACAGGATAGGACCTGTACTTTCGCTGTGGCTGCTTCTTTTAGAGCATTTTCCAGTTCACAATGCGGGATACTTGAGGCCAAGCAGGAAGTGTCAGTCTTACTGGTTCAAGATCACCAAATGAACTGGGACTCAAAGGGTGAAATTTCAGACAAGAAGAAACCTCAGAGAAGTGAATCTAAAAATCTATGTACAAATTTCCCTAAGTCATTGACCGATTTCTAAGCTCTGCATGCACAGGGAGAGACCCAATAAACTTGCAGAAAATAGTGGCTAAAATGCCAATCAACTGAGCAGTCATTTCAGTAGTTCTTGTCTTATGGAAATATGGAGGTCAAGGCCCATCAAAGTAAGTGATTCTTATCAACACTCTCTGCTTTCAGTTGTGACATGAGAAAAACCATGGCATATGAATAAGAAAAATGCATAAGACGTAAGGTCTATGCTCTTGGGTAGAAGAAAAATGTGCAATGGATCAGTTCTAAGAAAGCATAAAGCTAAACTTTGATACTATCAAAGTAATCTTCTGTTACTTTATCTGTCTCCCACCTCAAAAAAAAAATCCACTTTGGAAAAAAATAACAATAACTAGAACGTCCTGATTTTTCATTCATGATGTCTGTGTCTAATCAAAAATTCAGAAGGAGGCTAAAAATAAGGACTAATTGTGAAGAACTCAAGAGANGTCACTATCTTCTATTATAAGAGTCTTAAATATGTTTTCAGACCAACAAACATTGAGAATTTATCATCAAAAGGTCTGCTTTAAAAGAAATTCTAAAGGATATATCTCAAGAAGTGATAAAATGATCTTAGGTAAAAAATCTGAGATGTAAGACAAAATGGTGAGAGACTTTCAGCTCTATCATTGAGAAAATTCCTTGTTTGGAACAACCCTTCCATTAAAAACAGCAATAAAAGTTGGGTAAAATATAGGAAACAAGGGAAGACTTTGAAGAGCAAGCAATATAAACAGAACTTGAGACTCTACAATCCTGAAACAAGGAAAACACAGGATAGGACCTGTACTTTCGCTGTGGCTGCTTCTTTTAGAGCATTTTCCAGTTCACAATGCGGGATACTTGAGGCCAAGCAGGAAGTGTCAGTCTTACTGGTTCAAGATCACCAAATGAACTGGGACTCAAAGGGTGAAATTTCAGACAAGAAGAAACCTCAGAGAAGTGAATCTAAAAATCTATGTACAAATTTCCCTAAGTCATTGACCGATTTCTAAGCTCTGCATGCACAGGGAGAGACCCAATAAACTTGCAGAAAATAGTGGCTAAAATGCCAATCAACTGAGCAGTCATTTCAGTAGTTCTTGTCTTATGGAAATATGGAGGTCAAGGCCCATCAAAGTAAGTGATTCTTATCAACACTCTCTGCTTTCAGTTGTGACATGAGAAAAACCATGGCATATGAATAAGAAAAATGCATAAGACGTAAGGTCTATGCTCTTGGGTAGAAGAAAAATGTGCAATGGATCAGTTCTAAGAAAGCATAAAGCTAAACTTTGATACTATCAAAGTAATCTTCTGTTACTTTATCTGTCTCCCACCTCAAAAAAAAAATCCACTTTGGAAAAAAATAACAATAACTAGAACGTCCTGATTTTTCATTCATGATGTCTGTGTCTAATCAAAAATTCAGAAGGAGGCTAAAAATAAGGACTAATTGTGAAGAACTCAAGAGAAACAACAAAACATAGAAACAGACTTACAAGTGGTTTAGACATTTGAGTTCCTAGACAGGAACTGACTTTAAAAGAACTGTGATTAATGGAATGTGTTCAAAAATAAGAGAAATAGGCTGGAGAATTCCAGTATAGAATTAAAACTGATAAAATGTTAAAATAGAAATTTTAGAAATATAGATAATCATTGAAATTAGGAATTCAATAGTTAGCTGTAATAGCATATTAAATACATGTGACCAAAGAATTGGTGAACTGCAACAGCAATCAGTAGAAACTATTTAAAAATAAACAAAGAAAGGATACTGCATAAGGAGATGAAGAGATATAGAAAGAATATAATAAGAATTATGAGACAAAGTAAAAGGGGATGATGTGTAATTAGGCTCCCAGAAGAAAAGGAGAAAGAATGAAACAGAAGCAATATACGGCTAATTAATGACAGAAAGTTCCCCAAAGGGCTGAAAAACATCAAAACTCAGATTAAAAAAACCTTCCTCATTGCATAAGCAGAATAAATAAAGAGAAAACTTCACCTAGGTAGATTATAATCAAATGCTAAAAACCAATCTTAGAGAGGAAATCTGTAAGTTAGTGAGAAATAAAGGATGATTTCCATTTAGAGGAACAATAATTCATATGGCTTTTCAAATGAAACAATAGAAACCCAGAACACAGTGGTATTGCTTTAAAAGAAGAAAAAGAAGGTTATCTGCCAACCTAAAACTCCATGCATGCAAAAATATCCTCCAAAAAGTGAAGGCAAAATAAAGACACTTTTAGATAAACAAAAGCTGAGAGAATCTGCTAGCAATACAATATAAAAAGCAGTTCTTCAAGATTAAGAAAAATGACCCCAGATAGAAGTATATAACAATAGGAAGGAATCAAGAATCCTGGAAAGAGTAAATACATAGGCAAATGTAAGTCAATATTGACTATTTAAATAAACAAAACCATTTTATGGGATACAATAACAATAGCACAGCTGCAAGATAAACTGGAATTTGTTGCATTGAACCTTACACATACACCCTGATACCAAAGTCAGACAAGAATACAAGAAAGGAATATTACAGGCCAACATCCTTGATGAATATAGATGCATAAATGCTTAATAAAACATTACCATAGTGAATCCAACAGTACATTAAAAAAAATCATACACCATCATCAGTTAGGATTTAGTACAGGTATGCAAGGATGTTTCAATATCTGGAAATCAACTTCATTTCAACTAACAAAATGAAGTATAAAATCATCTCAGCAGATGCAGAAAGAGCATTTGACTTTGTCACCCAGGCAGAGGGCGACAACCCTCCTTGACAAAAATGGGAACAAACTGGATATAGAAGGAATATACATCGACATAATAAAGGCCATATATAACAAGCCTACTCAAGAGTAAAAGATTGAAAGTTTCTCCTCCAGGATCAGGGACAAGATAAGAAGTCCCTCTCTCATTTTTTTCCCCAATATAGTACTCGAAGTTCTAGCCAGAGAAACAAGGTAAGAAAAATATATGCCATCCAAAATGGAAAGAAGTTAAATTATTTTTGTCTATAGATATGTCTGTTTGCAGATGACTAAATTCATTTACTAAGCTTTTCTATATATAAATTTGCAATCAGAGACAATTCAGCATTATTAATTCTTCCAATCCATAAACAGAATATCTTTTTCTATGTGTCTTCAATTGCTTTCATCAGCATTTTATAGTTTTCAGTGTACAGATCTTTTACCTTCTTGGTTAAATTGTTGTTGTTGGGTGTGTGCTCAATCATGTCTGACTCTGTGAGACCCCATGGACTGTAGCCCACCACTCTCCTCCATCCATGGAGTTTTCCAAGCAACAGTATTGAACTGGGTTGTCATTTCCTACTCCAAGGGATCTTCCCTACCCAGGGATAGAACTTGTGTCTCCTGCATCTCCTGCATTGCCAGGCAAATTCTTTACCACTGAGCCACCTACTTGCCTTTGGTTAAAGTGGTTCCCAAATATTTACTGATTTGATGCTATTATAAATGGGATTCTTTTTAAAATTTCCCTTTCAGAAAATTGCTAAATCACTGTTAGTGCAGAGAAACACAACCGATTTTTGTAAGTTGATTTTGTATGCTGTAGCCCTACAGTCAACTGACCTTCAACAAATGTGCAAAGTACACACGGTGTGGAAAAGATAGTCTCTTCAATAAATGGTGTTGGAATAATTGGATGCTTCCCTCATACCAAATACAAAAAGCAACTCAAAATGCATTACAGACTCAAACACAAGATCCAAAACTGTAAAGTTACTAGAAGAAAACATAGGAAAAAGCTTAACGCTGGGCTGCACAATAAATTTTTGGATATGACCCCAAAAGCACAGGTAATAAAAGCAAAAGTAAACAAGTGGGACTATGTCAAACTAAAAAGTGTCTGTACAGGGTAAGAAGCAGCAGAGTAGAGGGACAACCAACAGAATAGGGGAAAATATTCACAAGCCATATATCCAATAAGGAGTTAACAATATCCAAAATACGTAAGGAATTCAAACAGTTCAATGCCAGGAAAACAAGTAGTTCAGTGAAAAATAAACGAAGGACCTAAATAGACATTTCTCAAAAGAAGATATACAAATGGCCAACAGATATATGGAAAAGTACTCAAATCCACTAATCATCATGGAGGTATAAATCTAAACCACAAGATATCACTTCACACCTGTCAGAAGCGTTACTGTCAAAAAGACAAGCGATGACAAGGGTTGGTGTGGGTGAGGAGGAAGGGGAGACCTCGTGCAGTTGCTGTGAATGTAATCGGTTTAGTAATTGTGGAAAACAGCATAGAGACCTGTCAAAAAATTAAAAATAGAACTACCATCTTATCTAACAAGCCTAGTTCTGGGTGTATATTCAAAGGAAAATAAAACCAGTATCTGGAAATAATATCCACACTGCCACATTCATTGCAGCTTTATTCACAGTAGCCAAGATATGGAAACAACTTTATTCATTAATCCATCTGAAAAGTGTCTATCAAATGGATTAATGGATAGAGAAACTGTGGTATATATACACAATGGGATTAATTAGCTATTTTAAAAAAGGAAATCTTGCTATCTGTGACAACATGGATGAACCTTGAAAGCATTTTGTTAAATTTTGAAGTAATGCAGACACAGAAAGACAAATATTGTACCAACTTCATTTATACAGGGAATATAAAACAGTTGAACTTAAANATTAGCTATTTTAAAAAAGGAAATCTTGCTATCTGTGACAACATGGATGAACCTTGAAAGCATTTTGTTAAATTTTGAAGTAATGCAGACACAGAAAGACAAATATTGTACCAACTTCATTTATACATGGAATATAAAACAGTTGAACTTAAACAGAAGCAGAGAGTAGCATGGTGATTACTAGGAGCTGGGGAGAGGTTGGAAATGAGGAAATATTGATTATAAAGATTGCAAAATTTCAGATATTCAGGTTGAGTAAGTTCTGGAGATCAAATGTATAGCTCAAGACTATTGGTCAACAATATTGTATTACATACTTGAAATTTGCTAAGATAGTAGATCTTAATTGTTCTCACCAAAAGAAAATGGTAAACTATACAAGGTGGTCAATATGTTAATTAGCTTGATTGTTGCAATCATTTCACAATGTATACTCATATCTAAACATCACATTGTACTCCTTAATATGTGTATGTGTATGTGTGTGTGCTAATTCGCTTCAGTTGTGTCTGACTCTTTGTGACCGCATGGACTGTAACACTCCAGACTTCTCTGTCCATGGGATTTTCCAGGCTAGAATACTGGAGTGGGTTGCATGCAGTGCCCTCCTCCAGGAGGTCCTCCTAACTCACAAATCAAACCCATGTCTCCTGTGTCTCCTGCACTGGCAGGCAGTTTCTTTACCACTAGCGCCACCTGGGAAGCCCTCCCCAAACCTTAATATATGCAAGTTTTATTTGTCAACTATACTTCAATAAATGTTATAAGTATGCTATACGATTAGAGTTACTAGCGAAATATTTGACCTAAAACTTTACAACATGTAACTTAAAAATAAGAGAAGGAGTAGAATAGTGGGAAATAAAGGAGAACAAAAGAAAGAATGGAAAGAGATGAGAGATAAACCAGAAAAAATTAAAAGAAAATAATAAGATGGCAAAAATAAATCTAATTATATTACTAATTATAATAAATATAATCAGATTAAATTATTCAATGTTAAATTATACATTGTCAAATATTTTAAAAACCTAGGCTTAAAAATACACATATGTTTATGATATATATATATATATTTTTAATGTATTGGTATCACATTTTGGTTTTTATTTTTTTATTTTTACTTATTTGTTTGAATTTTACTTTACATTTGACTATAGTTGGTATACAATGGCATGTTAGTTTCAGGTATATAGCAAAGTGATTCAGTTATACATATACATATATCTATTTATTTTTCAAATTCTTTTCCCATTTGGGTTATTACAAAATATTGAGTAAAGTTTCCTGTACTATACACTAGATCCTTGTTGGTTATCTATTTTANATAACTGTATCACAGTTCCTCTCACTGAAATTATACTTAGTTACTTTGCATTTTGAAATTAGGTGATTCCAGAAATTTGCTAGTCAAAATAATATTGTTCGAAGCATCTGTTTTACTTACATCTTGATCTGCATTTCTGATTATAGGATGGATTCCTTGAAGTAGAAGCAAGGAGCCAAGAGACATACATAGTGCCAATTTATCCTCTAGAAATATTTTATATATTTATACTCTCAACAACCCAATATAAATGTATTCTTCTGGACTTCCAGTGGACTATCTTCTTTCCTAAACCTTATATAAGCTTTCCCCATATTACCTGAGATCCCTTTTGGTACAGATAGAAACATGTGTGGACTAATGGGCTTTCCTGTCCTTTCTTCTGAGTCCAACACATATAGAGCCTAAAATGAGAGAAAGGCATATTTTCTAATATAAACTGGAGTATGGGGAGGTGACTCAGAGGTTAAAGCGTCTGCCTCCAATGCGGGAGACCTGGTTTTGATCCCTGCGTCGGGAAGCTCCCCTGGAGAAGGAAATGGCAGTCCACTCCAGTATTCTTGCCTGGAGAATCTCATGGACGGAGAAGCCTAGTAGGTTACAGTCCACGGGGTAGCAAAGAGCCGGACACGACTGAGCGACTTCACCTTCACCTTTATGGGGAGGTTATGAAGATTTACTAGATTAAAATCAGATTTGCAGTTCATATATTGGATTAGCCAGAAAGTTCATTGGGATTTTTAAAAGACATATTTTTCAAACAAGACTGTTATTGAACAAGTATTTCTGAACTGAACAAACTTTTTGATTAACCCAATACCTGCTACACAAGGCTCCAGATGGCAGGGCCAGGCAAAGCAGCCTCTGCAAACGGCCCCTGGCGCCATCCTGGACTGCAGTATTGTGATCAGCCTCTTTGCACACGGCCCCCAGCTGCCATCCTGGACTGCAGTATTGTGATCAGCCTCTTTGCACACGGCCCCCAGCCGCCATCTTGGACTGCAGTGTTGTGAGCAGTCTCTTTGCACACGGCCCCCAGCTGCCATCTTGGACTGCAGTGTTGTGAGCAGTGCTTCCGCACACTGCCACAGAGCTGAGCTGATGGTGGTAGCCGGTCCACACGAGGAACTCTGGTCCGAAGAACGGAGTAAAAACTTCTACACGTGACCCCCTGTGAGCATGTGAAACTGGACTCAGCACAAATGGGGAGAAAAAGGTTAGGCTTTATCTTATTAACCAGATTCTGTTTTTTTGCCTGAAAATTGTTGGGGGCGTTTGTGAGGCTGTGGGGGGAGCTGTGGTGGCGGCTGCAGCTGCTGCCTCAGTGTCCCCAGAGAGGGTCTGTGGAAGCAAAGTCGGCTTATGGGGCTTTGGATTCAGACTCAGTTTTCTCAGAGAAGAGGGTGCTGAGGGCNTTAAACTGGACTCAACACAAATGGGGAGAAAAAGGTTAGGCTTTATCTTATTAACCAGATTCTGTTTTTTGCCTGAAAATTGTTAATGGGCTGTGCCGGTGATCCTTCTGGGGCAGAACACTGACTAAAAATGGCCCAGATACTTCAAGGGGGCGTTTGTGAGGCTGTGCGGGGAGCTGTGGTGGCGGCTGCAGCTGCTGCCTCAGTGTCCCCATAGAGGGTCTGTGGAAGCAAAGTCGGCTTATGGGGCTTTGGATTCAGACTCAGTTTTCTCAGAGAAGAGGGTGCTGAGGGCAGGTGCCCAGGAGCAGACCTGCCTTTTGTTTGCTCTTCGGCCAGGATTTGGTAGGAGAATGAAGTGAGTGGAGATTGCAGCCACATGCTGGTATTAATATTTTCTGTGTCTAATGTGTCCTGTTCCTGCTTCTGCTCTGTTCTGCCATGAAATCTTGGCATTGTGTCCCCCAGCCCTCCAGCTGGGTTGAAAATGAAGTTCACTTTTCCCCGTTTCNTCTTCCCCATTCCCTTGCCCTCAGCTTACACCCTCAGAATGGGTTCTCCGCAGTCTTCCCCGTGGGCCTGGTCTTCTGCCTAAACCAGGGATTTGTCCAGAAAGGCATCAGAGTTCACTCAGCCTTGTGTGTGTGTGTGTGTGTGTGTGTGTGTGTGTGTGTGTAGTCACTGAGTCCTATCAGACTGTTTGCCACACCATGGGCTGTAGCCCTCTAGGCTCCTCTGTCCACAGGATTTTTCAGGCAAGAATACTGGTGTGGGGTGTCATTTCCTCCTCCAGGGCATCTTCCCTACCCAGGGATTGAATCCACCGTGTCTGCTGTGTCTCCTGCCTTGGGGCACAGAGATTCTGGACCCCTAGCACCACCTGGGGAGCACACTCCGTCCTTTACTTGTCTTTTCCTTCCTGGTGAGGGTTTTTTTGGCTTCCTCTTTCGTTGTCACCTTTCCAATTAGGATACATTCCCTCCCTCACTGTCATTTTGCAATTCTCAGAACTAGAAAGAAAACCATTAGGAAAATCAGAAAATTGCATTAACCTGTACAGAAATGCCCTTGGTTCTCAGGAAGTTGAGGGTTTGACAAGAACCATGGATACTCGCATGCAATGGAAATGACCAAATGCCCTAATTTTATTGCATTAATTCTAACTTCCTTCTGCCCTTGATCTCCCCTTGCCCCGAAACTTTATTCTGAGACTCTAGGCAGGTCTCTTGAGCTCTCTTGTCTTCTAGTGGAGATAATGAGATCTTACCTGAAGTCAGGGGCAGAACAATGGTCTCTGAAGGCCCCTCAGTACTAAAATATACAGTTCTATGAATACTCTTTAAATTCCCAGAAACAAAGTCACAATCCAGGAGAATTTCAGTATTCTCACTCTCCACCGAAGTGTTCTGAGATAAGAAATGCTAAAGAAATGAGATGGTATATAAATCAGAATACAGATCTCTAAAATAGGAAAGACTAAGAAAATGTATATGCAGATGTCTGACTATCAGTGAATGGGCAAAAAATTCTAATTATGAAATGAAATTATACCGCATTTTCTATAGCAATCATAAACGCCCTAAAAATGTGGCCTGATTCAGTCAAGACACAGACAGGAGGCATTTAGAATCAAACAGAACTGAATGACTTGCTGGCATAACCAGCCTGGAAGCCATTTGGGGTTCTTTTTGCTAATGTGTAATTGAAGTTGGAAGAGAAGGAAGCCAAAGGCAGGGAGAAATATGAGACGTAGGATGGAATTGCTGAGGCCACATCTTGGACCCAAGGTGCAGTTTCAGAGTTTGATGTCAGTCTGTCTGAAGCTGACAGACTGACAGGTTAAACTGATGGTGGCTCTTTGCTTCTAAAGGCAGAGAGGTCTGAGACAGCAAGATACACCACTTGGGCCAGGAGAGGATGCAAGTAAAGAGGACATCTTAACAGTTATTCTTCATGAAGACTGGATGGGCATGAGATCACAGACTTTACTTTCCTTGGCAGAATTCACAGGAAGCTAAATAAAGTCCTAATAGTCCATTGGATGATTTTGCTGAATAAAGTTTGTTGTTGTAAAGTCTTAATAATCCATTGGATGATTTTGCTGAATAAAGTTTGTTGTTGTTCAGTCGCTAAGTTGTGTCTGGCTCTTTACGACCACCTGGACTGTAGCACATCAGGTATTCTTGTCCTTCACTATCTCCCGGAGTTTGCTCATACTCATGTCTATTGAGTCGGTGATGCCACCCAACCACCTCATCCTCTGTTGCTCCCTTTTCCTCTGGCCCTTAGTCTTTTCAGCATCAGGCTCTTTTCCAATGAGTCAGCTCTTCACCTCAGTTAGCCAGAGTGTTGGAGCTTCAGCTTCAACATCAGTCCTTCCAATGAATATTCAGATTTAGTTTCCTTCAGGATTGACTAGTTTGATCAATCTCCTTGCAGTTCAAGGGACTCTCAAGAGCCATTCTCTTCTCCAGGGTATCTTCCCAACTCAGGGACTCAATCTGGGTCTCCTGAATTGCAGGCAGATTCTTTACTGTCTGAGCCACCAGGGAAGCCCAAATAGAGGTTGGGCATTTGAATGAAAGTCCTGCCCAATTCATTATTGATCAGCCAACCTTCCTTGACCCTTGGGGATTCCATTATCTTCGCTGAAGAATTCGGCAGTACCTACTTTTTAAAGTGAGATTATTACCTGGAATATGTGACTAGACATGGTTTTGCATGCATCTTGATGATAAACTGAAATGCATCTCTGTCTCTCTGTGTAAATCTACCTGAATTAGGTCCTATAAAGCACTTGGTTATTGCTTTACAAGCAAATATGGGAGTTTCTGAGTTTTTCTTGCTATGAACACTTGCTTCATTTATCATCAATTTATTCTCCATACCTTGACTTAAATTTTATTCTTTATAAACAAAAACTTCATTTCAATTAAAATTTCTATTGAAAGTTAAATTTCAGAGCAATATCTCTGAAGAAAAATGTAACTACAATTAGACTTCTAAATTAAATTTAAAATTCAACTTCTCATCTTACTATATACGTGAAAAACTCAACAAAAATGGCAAGGTGATTGAGGCCTATATTTCAGATGGGTAAATTTACACTCCTCTGCTTAGAAGATGGTAGTTTCTTTTGATATTGGATCCTTTATAATGTGAAAAAAACCAATTATCATTTTATTAGAAATATAAAGGAATATGTAAAATGGTACAAGGCATTGCTTTTAATTGTCATTATCCCTTTAGTCCTCTTCAGTCTAGAAGAGTTCTTCAGTCTCTCACATTATGACGTTGAAACCTTTGAAGACTATACCAGGAAATTTATATATCTTCAATTTCCTTTTCTCTGCTATTTCTTTGTGATAGTTTCAGGTGACATATTTTGGCAAGAGTATCACAGATACTGGTTTTATTGTGATACTTTTAAGTGATACTGGTTTTATTCTATTGGATGTTCCATGATTTTGATTTTTCCTTTTACTAATGATGTTTATGTTCATTACTTGATTAAGATGATGTCTGCTAAGCAGTTGAGAAGTTGTTTCTTTAGCAAAAATCCATTTGGTTCTCTTACAATACCATCCTCCAATGCTATTTTAATTTAGTGCACTCCACCTTATAACCCCACAAACATTGGTCCAAATATGGTGGCAATGACGTCTAAGGTCACTGGCCTAGGTCTATTTGTATTTACAGAGTTTTGAGGTCCTGTTATCTTTCTTTATTTTATTACTTAGAACACTTTTCTTTCCTTTTTTTCTTGATACACAGTATCACTTCTCTTTAACTTATATGTAGGAACACTGTACATTGGTTTCCAATATCTTATTTTGAACATATACATTAATGTACAGAAAGTATATTTCTTCAACCCATTATAGGGAAGACTAATTGGAAAAATCCTTTTAGTCTTTATAAAAACAAAATAGAATTTATGTATTAGAACTATTTGTCTAAAATAAGTTGTTGGGAAATCATATATAAAATGCAATTTTAATTCTCAAAAGAGATGAAGAAGTTGATGGGAGAGTAGGAAGAAAGTGGGATGGCCAAAGTAGACAAGAGGGGAAAGCTGTGTCCACATCTGCCATCAGGAGTGGAGACTGCGCCTGGGTCTGGATGCCACGTGCATGAGTGCTGGGTGGTGAGCACTATCTCCAGTCCCTCCAACAGGTATAACCAGTGGGTGAGAGTACTCAGCTCCAGAGGTTGTGAAATAGAGAGAGCAGATGGAAGGTAGTGAACTTGGAAACTCCTGCCCGTGCCCTGTCCTTAATACCCATGTGATGCTGTCCTTTTTCTTCTCTGGACCTCAGTTTTCATGCTGTGGAGCAAAAAGGGAANTCTCACATTATGACGTTGAAACCTTTGAAGACTATACCAGGAAATTTATATATCTTCAATTTCCTTTTCTCTGCTATTTCTTTGTGATAGTTTCAGGTGACATATTTTGGCAAGAGTATCACAGATACTGGTTTTATTGTGATACTTTTAAGTGATACTGGTTTTATTCTATTGGATGTTCCATGATTTTGATTTTTCCTTTTACTAATGATGTTTATGTTCATTACTTGATTAAGATGATGTCTGCTAAGCAGTTGAGAAGTTGTTTCTTTAGCAAAAATCCATTTGGTTCTCTTACAATACCATCCTCCAATGCTATTTTAATTTAGTGCACTCCACCTTATAACCCCACAAACATTGGTCCAAATATGGTGGCAATGACGTCTAAGGTCACTGGCCTAGCTCTATTTATATTTACAGAGTTTTGAGGTCCTGTTATCTTTCTTTATTTGATTACTTAGAACACTTTTCTTTCCTTTTTTTCTTGATACACAGTATCACTTCTCTTTAACTTATATGTAGGAACACTGTACATTGGTTTCCAATATCTTATTTTGAACATATACATTAATGTACAGAAAGTATATTTCTTCAACCCATTATAGGGAAGACTAATTGGAAAAATCCTTTTAGTCTTTATAAAAACAAAATAGAATTTATGTATTAGAACTATTTGTCTAAAATAAGTTGTTGGGAAATCATATATAAAATGCAATTTTAATTCTCAAAAGAGATGAAGAAGTTGATGGGAGAGTAGGAAGAAAGTGGGATGGCCAAAGTAGACAAGAGGGGAAAGCTGTGTCCACATCTGCCATCAGGAGTGGAGACTGCGCCTGGGTCTGGATGCCACGTGCATGAGTGCTGGGTGGTGAGCACTATCTCCAGTCCCTCCAACAGGTATAACCAGTGGGTGAGAGTACTCAGCTCCAGAGGTTGTGAAATAGAGAGAGCAGATGGAAGGTAGTGAACTTGGAAACTCCTGCCCGTGCCCTGTCCTTAATACCCATGTGATGCTGTCCTTTTTCTTCTCTGGACCTCAGTTTTCATGCTGTGGAGCAAAAAGGAAATATTTCAGGACTGTAAGATGCTGAGATGAGAAATAAGGCACAAGAGTAACACAAAGGGAGTAAAACAGAAACATATAATCAAGATAACTTTCGCCTGCTTTGGGCTCACAGAGTCTTGAGCCCATGGACACCCCTTCCTGCATCCCACACCTTCACAAAGATCTGAGATTCCGGCCACAGAAACGCTCTGTCTGCCTTCCTCCCCACCCCACCCAAGGAACTGTCTGTCTGTCCTTTCATTCTTGACACCTGCTAGGCAACTTGCTGTGTCCCTGAGACTTAGAGGTAAACATTTCAGTCTGTGCTTCTGTTCCTGTTCAGGATGTGCTTAGAAGGAGATTCATTGTCAGAGAAGCAATGAGGAGACAGATAAAAAGTACAAGGTTTAAAAAGTAAGAAAAGAGAGTTAAAAAGGAGAATTATTGCCCAAAGAAACCTCTTTCGTTCCTGCCAGGCTTCACTGGGCCTGAGGAGCTGATGCTTTGCTGTGGAGACACTTCTGATTCAAGAAGATTTATAGATGCAGCTCATGAGGTCCCTATGTTTTAAAAACTCATAGAGCGGGGTGAGAAGAAATTACAGAACTATTAAAAAACATTTTAGTCTTGTTAAAATGTGTTTTTTTTTCTTTTAAAGAATCAAGGCTGACATGGCTTTCTCATGAGAGTCATCTGCACAGTTGGAGGTGGTGAGTTTCAACAGGCTTTTGAAAATTATCACAAGGGGCTTTCAGGTAAAGGAGCATACAGGAGAAGGAAGAGGTTGTTTTGCACTAAAATACATAAATAAGTACAATTGAAAAATTGAGCTGCCTTCTAGGAATGGAAAGACTTAGTCATGGGCTTGGGTCCCCAGTGGCATTAGGAACACCGTGCGCCTACCTGCTCACAGAACTCTGTTTCAGTGGGTGGGGCAAGGAGAAAGTATTTCCTTTAGGCATACTAATGCAAAATCAAACCTGTTCTTGCAGTGAGCTTCAAATGCCAGTAAGATAATGTGATGACTGCAGTGGCAGAAGGCAGGAAAGCAGTTGGAAAAGGCTGTCTAAAGAGAGTACGTCAAGGCTGTATATTGTCACCCTGCTTATTTAACTTATATGTAGACTACATCATGAGAAACGCTGGACTCGAAGAAACACAAGCTGGAATCAAGATTGCCAAGAGAAATATCAATAACCTCAGATATGCAGATAACACCACCCTTATGGCAGAAAGTGAAGAGGAGCTAAAGGGCCTCTTGATGAAAGTGAAAGAGGAAAGCAAAAAAGTTGGCTTAAAGCTCAACATTCAGAAAACGAAGATCATGGCATCCGGTCCCATCACTTCATGGGAAACAGATGGGGAAACAGTGGAAACATTGTCAGACTTTATTTTGGGGGGCTCCAAAATCACTGCAGATGGTGACTGCAGCCATGAAATTAAAAGATGCTTACTCCTTGGAAGAAAAGTTATGACCAACCTAGATAGTATATTCAAAAGCAGAGACATTACTTTGCCGACTAAGGTCTATCTAGTCAAGGCTATGGTTTTTCCTGTGGTCATGTATGGATGTGAGAGTTGGACTGTGAAGAAGTCTGAGTGCTGAAGAATTGATGCTTTTGAACTGTGGTTTTGGAGAAGACTCTCGAGAGTCCCTTGGACTGCAAGGAGATCCAACCAGTCCATTCTGAAGGAGATCAACCCTGGGTGTTCTTTGGAAGGAATGATGCTACAGCTGGAACTCCAGTACTTTGGCCACCACATGCGAGAGTTGACTCATTGGAAAAGACTCTGATGCTGGGAGGGATTGTGGGCAGGAGGAGAAGGGGACAACCAAGGATGAGATGTCTGGATGGTATCACTGACTCGATGGACGTGAGTCTGAATGAACTCCAAGAGATGGTGATGAACATGGAGGCCTGGCGTGCTGCGATTCATGGGGTCACAAAGAGTCGGACATGACTGAGCGACTGAACTGAACTGAACTGAAAGAGACTATAATTAGCAGTTTTCCTAATTATTCACATGGTTCACCTTGTTCCATGGATGGGCTCTCAGGTTAGTGCAATTTGGGGCTCAGCTTAGGGCTGGGGTGAAGGAGGGTTGATATCTTTAAATTTCAAAGATTATTAAAGGCTTCCTTCTGTGGGAGGAAACTCAAAGAACATCTAAAGGAAAAATATGGTATGAACCCAAAATTAAAGCCCAGAGTGAAATATTTCCGTTGAGAATTAAGGGTAGAAAGATAAAAAGAAATCTTCCCTCATTATGAGATCCAAAGAAAGCTACTCTTAACATTAAAATTTTTCTGCCTTCTCCTCTTTTTAAAAACATATTTGCAAATTGCACTTAGTTAATGATTAAAAATAAGTTTTTGGAAATAATTGTAGATTCACAGGAAGTTGTAAAAAAGTTTACAGAGAATTTCTGTGTGTTCTTCACCTAGTTTTCCCTAATAGTAACATCTTATGTAATTATAGTACAATATCACAGCCAGGAAACAGTCGTTGGTACAATCTGCAGAGCTTATTCCAACTTCACCAGTTCTGTATTCACTCATTTGTGTTTATGTATATATAACTCTGTGCTGTTTTTATCACATGTGTATATTCGTGTAACCTCCACAGTCAAGATACAGAACTGCTCCATCAGTACAAAGCTTCCACATGCCACCCCTTTACAGTCACATGCACCCTAACAACATACAATTTTAATTTTTGCACTCTTTCACTGTTATGGCTCTAGGGAAATATTACTGAACAAGCAAAAATCCCTGCTCTATTGAGAAAATACAGAAAATACAAAATTTTTCAAAATGAATACAGGTGTATTTTGGGGATATTGCACGTTCAGTTTCAGACCACCACAATAGAGTGAACATTGAAATAAAAAAATAAAACATGAATTTTTTGGTTTCCCAGTACACATAAAAGTTATGTTTACCTTATACTGTGGTCTGTTAAGTGTGCAATAGCAATATGTCTTAAAAAAGTGTGTGTGTGTATGTGTGTGCGCACATGCGCTCAGTTATATCTAACTTTTTGACACTATAGACTGTAGCCCACCAGGCTCCTCTGTCCATGGAATTTTTCAGGCAGGAATACTAGAGTGGGTTTCCATTTCCTACTCCAGGGGATCTTCCCAACTCCAAAATTGAACCCGCATCTCCTGTACTGGCAGGAGGATTCTTTACCACTGAATCATTTGGGAAGTCCAAGAAGAAAGGCCTTTCCGCCCTTGATTTAAAAGTTTTATTGCGTAAAAGATATTAACCACCATCTGAGTCTTCAGGGAATCATAATCTTTTTGCAATAGTAACATCAAAGATTACTGATCACAGATTCCCATAATAAATATAATAATAATGAAAAATTTAAAACTGCAAAGATTAGTGAAATGTGACACAGAGACACAACATGAGCAACTGCTGTTGGAAAAATGGTGCCAATAGATTTGCTTGATGCACGGTTGCCACAAAACTTAAATGTATAAAAAACCGCATATCTGGGAAGCTCAGTAAAATGAAATATGCATGTAGAAAAAAAAATTTTAAAGGACAGGGAAGCCTGGTGTGCTGCAATTCATGGGAAGTGCAAAGAGTCAGACATGACTGAGTGACTGAATAGCAACTGGAAAGAACTGCTCATGGGTGTTTTCATGATTTTAGGAAAGGCATGTCTCTACAAATCTAAGAAGCTATCTTCTGGGTTTCAGGCAGATGGGACAAAAAGACTGAGGAGGTTGAGAGTAGGAAATACTAAAGATTTTTTTTTTTAGATAATGAAGGCAGATAGAAAAGCAAACCGAAGAGCAAACCAAAACCAGTTCCACTTAGCCCTTGGTGCTTAAGCTTGGATATTGACTGTGGCAGGGACAGAAGGCAGGTGTTGAAAAATATCAGAGAGGCAACTGCTGACAGTTTGAAGTACTTTTCCTGATTATCTGTGTGAGTCATCCTTTTATAGGTCAAGTTATGCTCATGTTGGTGCATTCAGGTCAGGGCAGGACGGTGACCTGAGACTGAAGCCTTGAAGTTCCATGGGTTAATCTTTTTGACATTCTTTGAGGGTCTCCTCTGTAAGGCTCGGAGAACCGCACTCTGAAAAGGACACCAGGGACAGCCTCTAGTGGACTGACAAAGTTTATTATCTAACTGCGCAGTTTTATAATTCTCAGGGAATAGAGCATAAGGCAGACCTGTACGTAGCCACTCCAGATAAACATTAAAGCATTCAAGCATAAAATACAGTTCCCATCGCCCAAGCCATAACATAGCTTTGGTGAAACTCTAAAGGGAGTCTTATCAGGAAACAACAGCCCTTACTCTCAGAAACAGGTGGTCAGAAGGAAGCCTTCGAA
>SJYW01055861.1:251792-266888 GCA_006410735.1 Raphicerus campestris | reverse complement strand
TTTTTTTTTTTAGATAATGAAGGCAGATAGAAAAGCAAACCGAAGAGCAAACCAAAACCAGTTCCACTTAGCCCTTGGTGCTTAAGCTTGGATATTGACTGTGGCAGGGACAGAAGGCAGGTGTTGAAAAATATCAGAGAGGCAACTGCTGACAGTTTGAAGTACTTTTCCTGATTATCTGTGTGAGTCATCCTTTTATAGGTCAAGTTATGCTCATGTTGGTGCATTCAGGTCAGGGCAGGACGGTGACCTGAGACTGAAGCCTTGAAGTTCCATGGGTTAATCTTTTTGACATTCTTTGAGGGTCTCCTCTGTAAGGCTCGGAGAACCGCACTCTGAAAAGGACACCAGGGACAGCCTCTAGTGGACTGACAAAGTTTATTATCTAACTGCGCAGTTTTATAATTCTCAGGGAATAGAGCATAAGGCAGACCTGTACGTAGCCACTCCAGATAAACATTAAAGCATTCAAGCATAAAATACAGTTCCCATCGCCCAAGCCATAACATAGCTTTGGTGAAACTCTAAAGGGAGTCTTATCAGGAAACAACAGCCCTTACTCTCAGAAACAGGTGGTCAGAAGGAAGCCTTCGAACGCCTCAAGGCCGGGTGTATAACCCTTTGTTATCCGTTCCCAGCCTCAGGCACTCGGTGAATGCTCATAACCCTTTGTTCTGCTTGTTCCAGCTTCCAACCTTCGCCATGAGTGGAGCAAATACATTTTCAATATTTGCTTAAAGCCTTCCAGCTCCTCCACATCTTCCCTGTGGTGGTAGCCCGGGCACAAGCTTTTTAAAGAAAAATCAAATAGACAAAAAAGGAAATTCATTGTTTATTTGTTTTTCCTTTCTTCTCTTAGAAAACTAGAAAGAAGAAAAAAAAAGTCATTTTAGCACTCCTTTTGTTTACCAAGTTTCCACATATCATACTCATCCATGTTGATAGCTGAAATTACATGCGTGCTTAGTCACTCAATCATGTCTGGCTCTT
Organism: Raphicerus campestris; assembly: GCA_006410735.1. Taxonomy (NCBI): domain Eukaryota; kingdom Metazoa; phylum Chordata; class Mammalia; order Artiodactyla; family Bovidae; genus Raphicerus; species Raphicerus campestris. Next base: position 265,898 of record SJYW01055861.1, on the reverse strand, counting down.
TGCAACCCCATGGACTGTAGCCCACCAGGCTCTTCTGTTCATGGGATTTTTCAGGCAAGAATACTAGAGTGTAGTGCCATTTCCTCCTCCAGGGAAATCTTGACCCAGGGATCTGGTCTGTGTCTCCCATGCCTCCTGCATTGCAGGCAGATGATTTTCTGCTGAGCCGTAGGGGAGGCCAAGCAACAGATGGAAACTTCAGCTAATTAAAGCTGAAAATGCATCTATTAAGGGGTACAAAATAACTCATAGAGTCTTTGAGAATCAGAGACTTGGAGTTGACCCATATCTTGCAGAAGGGTCAAAACTCATTCTGCAGAACTGGTTTGGTGAGAACACCACGCCAAAGTCTTCCCTGAGCCTGGATGGTGTACTGTGTGTTGCAGATACCCTAGGGCAGTGTCATCACTACTGATTCTAGAAACCAGACTTGCTACTGCTTCTAGTGCCAGCCTTTTTGTTATTGTTCAGTCCCTAACGTGTGTCCAACTCTTTGTGACCCCCATGGACTGCAGCACTTCAGGTTTCCTTGTCCTTCACTGTCTCTTGGAGCTTGCTCAATTTGATTTCCACTGAGTCAGTGATGCCGTCCAACCATCTCATTTTCTGTCACCGCCTGCTCCTCCTGCCCTCAATCTTTCAGCATCAGGGTCTTTTCCAGTAAGTCAACTCTTCCCACCAGGTGGCCAAAAGTACTGGAGCTTCAGCTTCAGCATTTGTCCCTCCAATGAATATTGAGGATTGATTTTATTTAAGATCAACTGGTTTGATCTCCTTGCTGTCCAAGGAACTCTCAAGAGTCTTCTCCAGCACCACCGTGTAAAAGCATCAGTTCTTCAGCACTCAGCCTTCTTTTTGGTCCGTAAAGAAGCTTTGGACCATAGCTTTGACTGATGGATCTTTACCAGCAAATGACGTCTCTGCTTTTTTAGCACACTGTCTAGGTTTGTCATAGCTTTTCTTCCAAAGAGCGAGGATCTTTTAATTCCATGGCTGCAGTCACCATCTGCAGTGATTTTGGAGCCTGAGAAAATAGTGTCTGTTGTTTCCATTTTTCCCCCATCTATTTGCCATGAAGTGATGGGACCAGATGCTATGATCTTAGTTTTTTGAAAGTTGAGTTTTAAGCCAGGTTTTTCATTATCCTCTTACACCTTCATCAAGAGGCTCTTGAGTTCCTCTTTGATTTCTGTCATTAAGGTGGTATCATCTGCATATCTAAGGTTGTTGATATTTCTCCTGGCAGTCTTGATTCCAGCTTGTAATTCATCCAGCTTGACATTTTGCATGATGGACCTTGTATATAATTTAAACAAGCAGGATGGCAATATACAAACTTGATAAACTCCTTTTCCAATTTGGAACCAGTCCATTGTTCCATATCTGGTTCTATTGCTTCTTGACCTGCATACAGATTTCTCAGAAGGCAGCTAAGGTGGTCTGGCTTTCCCATCTCTTTAATAATTTTCCACAGTTTGTGATGATCCACCGCAATCAAAGGCTTTAACCTAGTCAGTGAAGCAGAAGTAGATATTTTTCTGGAATTCTCTTGCTTTTTCTGTGGTCCAATGGATGTTGTCAGTTTGATTTCTAGTTCCTCTGACTTTTCTAAATCCAGTTTGCACATCTGGAAGTTCATGGTTCATGTACTGTTGAAGCTCAGCTTGAAGGATTTTGAACATTATCTTGCTAACATTTGAAATGAGTGCAATTGTAAAGGTAGTTTGAACATTCTTTGGCACTGATTTTCCTTGGCTTTGGAATGAAAACTGACTTTTTCCAGTCTGGTGGCCACTGTTGAGTTTTCCACATTTGCTGTCATATTTATTGCAGCACTTTTACAACATCATCTTTTAGGATTTGAAATAGCTCAGCTGGAATTCCATCACCTCCACTAGCTTTGTTCATTGAATATACTGTAAGATTTTATTTATATATAATTCTTGAAATGCTAAAATTATAGATAGAACAGATGATAACCAGAGGTAAAGGAAGGAAAGTCATGACCAATCTAGATAGCATATTAAAAAGCAAAGACATTACTTTACTAACAAAGGTCCGTCTAGTCTAGGCTATGGTTTTCCCAGTAGTCATGTATGGATGTGAGAGTTGGACTACAAAGAAAGCTGAGTACCAAAGAATTGATGCTTTTGAACTGTGGTGTTGGAGAAGAGTCTTGAGAGTCCCTTGGACTGCAAGGAGATCCAACCATTCTATCCTAAAAGAGACTAGTCCTGAATGTTGATTGGAAGGACTGATGTTGAAGCTGAATCTCCAATACTTTGGTCATCCGATGTGAAGAGCTAACTCATTTGAAAAGACCCTGATGCTGGAAGATTGAAGTTGGGAGGAGAAGGGGACGACAAAGGATGAGATGGTTGGATGGCATCATCGACTCAACGGACATGAGTTTGGGTAAACTCCAGGAGTTGGTGATGGACAGGGAGGTCTGGCGTGCTCCAGACCATGGGGTCGCAAAGAGTCGGACATGACTCAGTGACTGAACTGAACTGAATTGAAGGAGAGGGTAGAGGCTGGACAGAAATAGATGTGGCTATAAAAGGAAAACATGAAGGATTCTGTGGTGATGGAAATGTTCTGTATCTTGACTATATAAATGCCAATATGTTGTAATACTGTATTATTACATTATCATATTAATCATGCCACATGAGTCTAACTACATAATTACATTATGTATCATACTATTTTAAGATATTGTACTGTAGCTTTCCAAGATGTTACCATTGGGGGAAACTGGTCAAAGAATATAACAGATACTTCTGTATTATTTCATATGACATATTGATTTACAATCTAAGTACAAACTTTAATTAAAGTTTGAAGAGGCATAGATGTTTCATCCTTCTCTGTCAAGGATGTGGGATGACCTTATTGTTTTTTCATTTTTTTATTTAATTGCTGATACTCTCTTTGTCAATGTTTTATAGATTTAGATTTTATTTAATATAAATATAATTTACTGGATTAAATAGGTGATTATCTTAATTTTTACACAACTGAAAGGTTACTTTCCATTTACAGTTGTTACAAAATATTGGCTATATCCCTCATGTTGTGCAGTATATCCTTAAGCCTATCTTCAGTTCAATTCAGTCACTCAGTTGTGTCCGATTCTTTGTGACCTCATGGACTGCAGCATGCCAGGCTTTCCTGTACATCACCAACTCCTGGAGTCTACTCAAATTCATGGCTATAGCATCAGTGATGCCATCCAACCATCTCATCCTCTGTTGTCCCCTTCTTCTCCCGCCTTCAATATTTCCCAGCATTAGGATCTTTTCCAATGGGTCAGTTCTTTGCATCAAGTGGCCAAAGTATTGGAGTTTTGGCTTCAGCATCAATGAAATGCCAGCAAATCTGGAAAATTCAGCAGTGGCCACAGGACTGGAAAAGTTCAGTTTTCATACCAATCAAAAAGAAAGGAATGCCAAAGAAGGTTCAAACTAGCACACAATTACACTTATCTCACACATTAGCAAAATAATGCTCCAAATTCTCCAAGCCAGGCTTCAACAGTACATGAACTATGAACTTCCAGATGTTCAAGCTTAATTTAGAAAAAGTAGAGGAAGCAGAGATCAAATTGCTAACATCTGTTGGATCACCGAAAAAGAAAGAAAGTTCCAAAAAAAAAAAAATCTACTATTGCTTTATTGACTACACCAAAGCCTTTGACAGTGTGAATCACAAACTATGGAAAATTCTTCAAAAGATGGGAACACCAGACCACTTCTTGACTGTTGCAGGTCAAGAAGCAACAGTTAGAACTAGACATGGAACAATAGACTGGTTCCAAATCGGGAAAGGAGTATGTCAAGGCTGTATATTGTCACCCTGCTTATTTAACTTATATATAGAGTACATCATGCGAAATGCTGGGCTGGATGAAGCACAAGATGGCCAGAAGAAATATCAATAACCTCAGATACACAAATGACACCACCCTACGACAGAAAGCAAAGAAGAACTGAAGAGCCTCTAAGAGGAGAGTGAAAAGGTTGGCTTAAAGCTCAACATTCAGAAAAGTAAGATCATGGCATTCGTCCCATCACTTCATGGCAAATAGATGGGGAAACAATGGGAACAGTGACAGGCTTTATTTTTTGGGGCTCCAAAATCAATGTAGATGGTGAGTGCAGCCATGAAATTAAAAGACGCTTGCACCTTGAAAGAAAAGCTATGAACAACCTAGACAGTATATTAAAAAGCAGAGACATTACTTTACCAACAAATGTTCATCTAGTCAAAGCTATGTTTTTCCAATAGTCATGTATGGGTGTGAAAGTTGGACTATAAAGAAAATTAAGCACTGAAGAATTGATGCTTTTGAACTGTGGAGTTGGAGAAGACTCTTGAAAGTCCCTTGGACTGCAAGGAGATCCAACCAGTCTATCCTAAAGGAAATCAGTCCTGAATCTTCATTGGAAGGACTGATGCTGAAGCTGAAAACCCCAAAACTTTGGTCACCTGATGCAAAGAACTGACTCATTGGAAAAGCCTATCTTACACCCAATAATTTGTACCTCCTTTTCCTATACCCATATACTGCCCCTCTCCACTTCTCCCCACTGGTAACCACTGGTTTGTTCTGTATATCTGTGAGTCTGCTTACTTTTTGGTATATTCACTAGTTTGTTGTATTTTTTAGATTTCACATGTAAGTAACATGATACAATATTTGTCCTTTGCTGTCTGACTTGACTTAGTATAATGCTCTTCTAGACCATCTATGTTGCTGCAAATGGCAAAATTTTGGTTTTATTTGTGCTGAGTNTTTTTTAGATTTCACATGTAAGTAACATGATTCAATATTTGTCCTTTGCTGTCTGACTTGACTTAGTATAATGCTCTTCTAGACCATCTATGTTGCTGCAAATGGCAAAATTTTGGTTTTATTTGTGCTGAGTAGTATTCTATTGTGTATATATACATATATACCACATCTTCTTTATCCATTCGTCTGTGGATGGACACTTAGATTGCTTCCGTATCTTAGATTTTTAAATCTGTCTATGTGATGCTATTGCTTTTGAAGCTTAAGTAGTGTCATGAGACAGGTACTAGAATGTCTGTCATACTGGCCATGCTCACAGAACCCACGAGACCATGTGTGCATGCATTAGGGGACTGGAGCACATCTCTCCTGTCTCTAGGAGAAGAAATAAGGGCGTCTGGAGCTCAACAGGGGAGAGTTGGTATTTACACTAGATTTAGAGGCAGCCCCTGTCAATTCTTCCTAGATTGGGACACTGAAGGTTAAAGTTTGGTTTGGGTATCAGGAGAACATCCTAAAATCTCTGTGAGCTGGCTTCTATGACTTTTTAGAATGACCTAGGGCTACAACGTAGATGTTGGTAGGAGAAGGATGGAGAACAGCCTTCCTCTGGGAGAATGGCAGCATGGAGGCCCCACCCTTTTAAACTGGGAGCGGGAATAGCAATTACCATTCTGATGCACGGGGCCCCTGAGGGGAATCCATTGGTCCTGCATTGCCAGTGAAGCCGCTGCCAAAGCTCATTAGGTCTGTGTTGGAGCTGTTTTTGGAGCTCTTGTCAACTTCCTCCCAGTAGTGTCCCTCACAGTTGCAATTAGTCCCAGGTGACTTACTGGAGCCCAAGGAATTTGGGAGTATCTATTCTATATGGTCCATCCTTTTATTGGAAAAGAAAACTCTTTAGATTAACTTAGACAAACAGTAGCAGAGATGTTTACTTTGTCATACACTGATTAATGTTTGATAGGCATCAATGTCATGTGGAAGTGTGGGTTTAGAAGATATAGAAACAGAATTGATGTGATTTGTTAAAGATTTTGCGTTAGGGATGCAAGGGATATGAAACATGGCTGGCGAACTCTTCTTATTCTAAGTATCATAGCAAAAGTATATAGTAAAATAATTCTGTTTTGCAAAGGCAAGAGGCTTGGATATGATATTTTTCAACAGACTTCTCCCAGGTTTGAAACTGATACAAAGAGATGAAGACACTTAAGGAGGAAACCTAGAATTATGAAACCTTTAGTTAGATATTAGTATTGACAAACAGATGGTGGGAATATTAGCCCATTACATTTTTAGACAAGAAAACATAAGTTGCTTTAAAGCCTCCTGTCTCAATTATTTGTGAAGTGTTTGATATTCACGATACTATGCTTTTCCTTTTGATAACAGGCAAATTGTAAAGCAATTAACGGTTTATGCAAAGACCTTTAGCATGTAGGGAGTGAACTGGAGTTAGGTCTAGGTTGGTCTCCTAACTCTCACCCTAGGGTTGATTTCCCTAGAATTGGCTGCAGAGACTACACTGTGGTGACTTGCCCGACAGAGGGAACTTGACTTCAAGAGAACTCTAGTCTTAGCAACAGGGGACAAGACATATAAAGAAGGTGAGAATTCTCATGATGAAATCGTAAAGATATTTCGCCAAAAGTGAATGCTACGTTGCACATGTTTGAGAAGCTGAATTTAAGACATTTGGCTTGATTAAGCGAAAACTCAGGTAACCATATCAGGCTTAAGAGGTTAACCCGAAGAGAAAAAACAATTAAATGATCTTTTAGCATGTCAAACCCATTCTTGAGATATCAACCACCCAAAGGGCCTTGGGCTCTCTGTTTCCCTTCATGGAGATGATGCAGCTATTTCTTCTCAAGATGGGAACGCTCAATGTCTACAGCAATCAGTTCTTAAGTCACAAGTCAGAAAACTCTTTCTTTGAATGAAAGTGCCATTTCTCTGGACAGCTCAGCTTTATAAAGGTATGACTCATTTCTTTTGATCAGCATGAAAAGAACATATCTGCAGGTATATAAGTATGTAGGACCCACAGTTGAGAATTCTGCTTCTGTCCCCAGGACTTTCACTTGTCCTGTCCAGGACTGTTTAGAATCCCATAGATGCTGTTTAGAATCAAATAGGTTTAAGCTTAAATGGACACTTTAAAAAAATTTAAACAAAAAATCATAACTGACTAAATTGAACTAGTTAGTTGTATTAAGTTACATAAAATATGTTGTATTAGGAATCTTAAAACTCATTTTCCGTTTCCATTTTTTTGTCATAGAGCAAAGGCATTTTGGTTCTATTTGTTATATTAATAACTGGACTAATGGGAGAAGGCACACGGAGATACTTTTAATTAGGATCACCAAAGGTTATATTTTAGCAATGAATAATTGGTCTTTGCTCTCCAAACGTCATATCTGATTTTTCCCATAATTTCTGTGTCCCTCATCGCCNGAAAACATAAGTTGCTTTAAAGCCTCCTGTCTCAATTATTTGTGAAGTGTTTGATATTCACGATACTATGCTTTTCCTTTTGATAACAGGCAAATTGTAAAGCAATTAATGGTTTATGCAAAGACCTTTAGCATGTAGGGAGTGAACTGGAGTTAGGTCTAGGTTGGTCTCCTAACTCTCACCCTAGGGTTGATTTCCCTAGAATTGGCTGCAGAGACTACACTGTGGTGACTTGCTTGACAGAGGGAACTTGACTTCAAGAGAACTCTAGTCTTAGCAACAGGGGACAAGACATATAAAGAAGGTGAGAATTCTCATGATGAAATCGTAAAGATATTTCGCCAAAAGTGAATGCTACGTTGCACATGTTTGAGAAGCTGAATTTAAGACATTTGGCTTGATTAAGCGAAAACTCAGGTAACCATATCAGGCTTAAGAGGTTAACCCGAAGAGAAAAAACAATTAAATGATCTTTTAGCATGTCAAACCCATTCTTGAGATATCAACCACCCAAAGGGCCTTGGGCTCTCTGTTTCCCTTCATGGAGATGATGCAGCTATTTCTTCTCAAGATGGGTACGCTCAATGTCTACAGCAATCAGTTCTTAAGTCACAAGTCAGAAAACTCTTTCTTTGAATGAAAGTGCCATTTCTCTGGACAGCTCAGCTTTATAAAGGTATGACTCATTTCTTTTGATCAGCATGAAAAGAACATATCTGCAGGTATATAAGTATGTAGGACCCACAGTTGAGAATTCTGCTTCTGTCCCCAGGACTTTCACTTGTCCTGTCCAGGACTGTTTAGAATCCCATAGATGCTGTTTAGAATCAAATAGGTTTAAGCTTAAATGGACACTTTAAAAAAATTTAAACAAAAAATCATAACTGACTAAATTGAACTAGTTAGTTGTATTAAGTTACATAAAATATGTTGTATTAGGAATCTTAAAACTCATTTTCCGTTTCCATTTTTTTGTCATAGAGCAAAGGCATTTTGGTTCTATTTGTTATATTAATAACTGGACTAATGGGAGAAGGCACACGGAGATACTTTTAATTAGGATCACCAAAGGTTATATTTTAGCAATGAATAATTGGTCTTTGCTCTCCAAACGTCATATCTGATTTTTCCCATAATTTCTGTGTCCCTCATCGCCGCCCCCCCATTTCTAAGGGTCTCAGTTTTCTACTCTTTCATGACGTATTTTAAAGGAGCACAATAAATGCAGTTAATTCATATTTTAAAATCCTATTTAGAATAATTATGTCTAAACGGTTCACAAAGAAGACACTCAGTATAAAAGGAATCTATATCTATTTTCTTAATCTACTAGGTGTCTAAGGAAGGACTTTATGACTGTAGGAACCAGGAATATTTGGATACCAATGTGTTAAAATTTAAGTAATCTTAAAACCAAAACAATGTATTTTGAAAATAAACACACTCTTTGATGGGTTAAATGTAATTTGCCAATTTATCCATGATAAGAGTTTAAGTATTAGTAGAGTTTTAATAATAGAATGCTTTGCTCTGAAACATGCACAGGATATTGAATGCTACAATTAATGTAAAATATAATGACTCTCCTACTCAGGATGTTTTAATTCTGTAAGCAATTACATATCAGAAGATCTGTTAGCTATTTAAGGCTATAATTAAATTTGCAATTTAGAATGATCAATCTGGTGAAAGAGTATCTCGGCTGCTTTCCAGTAGGCACAGGCTGAATCAGAGAGGTTCAAAGGAATTTGTTGACCCTTGAGCAACACAACTTTGCATTGTGTGGGCCTCCTTTTATGCATATTTTTTCAGTGTAAATACTACAGTACAGTAAATGGTACAGCCTTGCACCACGCAAGTATGATTCAGTCTGCTGAAGTGGAGGAGATGGGAATGCAGAGGGCTGTCTGTAAATTACACTTGGATATTCAACTGCACTGAGGCTGGTNAATGGGAGAAGGCACACGGAGATACTTTTAATTAGGATCACCAAAGGTTATATTTTAGCAATGAATAATTGGTCTTTGCTCTCCAAACGTCATATCTGATTTTTCCCATAATTTCTGTGTCCCTCATCGCCGCCCCCCCATTTCTAAGGGTCTCAGTTTTCTACTCTTTCATGACGTATTTTAAAGGAGCACAATAAATGCAGTTAATTCATATTTTAAAATCCTATTTAGAATAATTATGTCTAAACGGTTCACAAAGAAGACACTCAGTATAAAAGGAATCTATATCTATTTTCTTAATCTACTAGGTGTCTAAGGAAGGACTTTATGACTGTAGGAACCAGGAATATTTGGATACCAATGTGTTAAAATTTAAGTAATCTTAAAACCAAAACAATGTATTTTGAAAATAAACACACTCTTTGATGGGTTAAATGTAATTTGCCAATTTATCCATGATAAGAGTTTAAGTATTAGTAGAGTTTTAATAATAGAATGCTTTGCTCTGAAACATGCACAGGATATTGAATGCTACAATTAATGTAAAATATAATGACTCTCCTACTCAGGATGTTTTAATTCTGTAAGCAATTACATATCAGAAGATCTGTTAGCTATTTAAGGCTATAATTAAATTTGCAATTTAGAATGATCAATCTGGTGAAAGAGTATCTCGGCTGCTTTCCAGTAGGCACAGGCTGAATCAGAGAGGTTCAAAGGAATTTGTTGACCCTTGAGCAACACAACTTTGCATTGTGTGGGCCTCCTTTTATGCATATTTTTTCAGTGTAAATACTACAGTACAGTAAATGGTACAGCCTTGCACCACGCAAGTATGATTCAGTCTGCTGAAGTGGAGGAGATGGGAATGCAGAGGGCTGTCTGTAAATTACACTTGGATATTCAACTGCACTGAGGCTGGTCACCCCTACCCTCCTCATTCTTCAGGGGTCAGTTGTAGCTTCAAAGCAGGAACTGTTAGGCTTTAAAAGTCACACTTTCTGTCAGATGCAATGCTGACCTTCATTTGTAGTCATGTGAGGGCTGTAGCAGAGAGATGTGCTGTAGTAAGGGGCGCACAGGGAGACTTCGGCTGCACGCTCTCCAGGCAGCTTGTGCAGCACAAAGGGGAATGTCTACTACCTCCCAGAGTTTGTTCAAACTCATGTCATTGAGTCAGTGATGCTATCTAGCCATCTCATCCTCTGCCAGCCCCTTCCCCTATTGCCTTAAGTCCTTGCCAGCATCAGGGTCTTTTTCAGTGAATCAGCGCTTCACATCAGGTGACCAAAGTATTAGAGCTTCAGCTTCGACATCAGTTCTTCCAATGAATATTTAGGGTTGATTTCCTTTAGAATTGACTGGTTTGATTTCCTTGCTCAAGAGTCTTCTCCAGCACTACAGTTTAAGCAGAAGGGAAGGGTAATATTCACAATTGAAATTTCAACATCCAGGGAAGATGGCACTTCATCCATGTTTGCAAAATCATTCAAAAACAAAATATCTACTTATTATGTAGATCTGCTAAATAGTTAACAAAAGTTAAGATTTGTTTTCCTCTTTTAATACTAGGAAGCTTAAGCTATTATTTTCATACTATCAGTTTTACTGAGATCATATATACAGGCTATGTATATTCCTATACATAGGAATATACATGGAATATTCCTATAGGAATATAGGAAAATAAAAACAGCAAGTCAGAATGAGTGAAAAATAGGGAAGAAAAATAAAAAGAACAAGATAAAATTGCCCTTTTCCCCTTCCAAAGACGGAAGACACCTAATCTCAGAGACTTATAATTTCCTGGAGTTTCAAAGCATCCAAGCCAACTTCTTAGACTTCACATCTATTCAAGGTTTTGCTTCATTTATTTTAATGTCTGAAACTGGAGGGAATATGAGGAAAGCACAGTTGTTACTCTGTCTGTCACAGGGCACAGCTCATGTTCTCCCTGGTAGTATGCTACTACTGAAGTATGATGACAAGTAAGTTTATAAAATACTTTCACCGTGTTATCTACACTTGCGCATACATACACTTTTAAGTTATGCAGCATTATCAAATTTGGTATGCAAATATTTAAATTTCTAACCCAATCAAGCATCTAATAAGTCATAAAGAAAGATTTACATTCAGGTTCCCAAATTCCAGATTTTTCTATCATTTGCCAGTCTTACTTGTTATATATCTGCCTCTTACAAATCCTTTAAAAATATTTAATTTATACATTTTACCATATTTTGTGTAGTAGGTACATAGAGGGAAGTCTGCGAACTTCAGACCATGTTTATCTTCATGGTTAATCATTTTACTTCCCATTGTCATCTGTACTTCTCCCCTCTCCGGAAACTGCAGTAACTTAGAAAGATACAGAGCTTCCAAAAATTGCTCGGCATTATTTCCAAGGCTTTAACTGACTCTATGAGATCACATCATGTCCAGAGGAAAGTGCTAGCCTCTCTCTCACGTAGAGTAGATATAATACATAGTAGAATCAGGCCTGTCTTCTTGGTCCACAAATGGTCTAGAATATCTGGTCAAGGTTGGCCAATCATTATGTTAAGCATTCTTCTAAGAAGTTATGATTCTTTAGTTCAATAGCATCTGTTATTTCTGACTCTCTCTGCAGATTAATAATCTTCTATTTTATATGGGAACAGATAACCAGACTTGGGTGAGAGAATTCATTCTCCTCGGCCTGTCCAGTGACTGGGCCACTCAGGTCGCTCTATTCGTCCTGTTCTCAGTCACTTACCTGCTGACCCTGCTGGGGAACATCCTCATTGTTCTTCTGATCAGACTGGACAGCCGACTCCACACTCCCATGTATTTCTTTCTCACCAACCTCTCCCTTGTTGATGTCTCCTATGCCACAAGCATCGTTCCTCAGATGCTGGTGCATTTTCTTGCGGGACATAAAGGGATNATCATAGAGGATCCTGCTGTGATGTATGTCGGAGAGTGTTTTGCCTATGTTCTCCTCAAGGAGTTTTATAGTTTCTGGTCTTATGTTTAGATCTTTAATCCATTTTGAGTTTATTTTCGTGTATGGTGTTAGAAAGTGTTCTAGTTTCATTTTTTTACAGGTGGTTGACCAGTTTTCAGAGCACCACTTGTAAAAGAGGTTGCCTTTAATCCATTGTGTATTCTTGCCTCCTTTGTCAAAGATAAGATGTCCATAGGTGCATGGATTTATCTCTGGGCTTTCTATTTTGTTCCATTAACCTGTATTTCTATCTTTGTGCCTGTACCATACTGTCTTGATGACTGTGGCTTTGTAGTAGAGTCTGAAGTCAGGCAGGTTGATTCCTCCAGTTCCATTCTTTCTCAAGATTGCTTTGGCTATTGGAGGCTTTTTGTATTTACATACAAATTGTGAAGTTATTTGTTCTAGCTCTGTGAGAAATACAGTTGGTAGCTTGATAGGGATTGCATTGAATCTATAGATTGCTTTGGGTAGTGAACTCATTTTCACTATATTGATTCTTCCGATCCATGAACATGGTATATTTCTCCATCTATTAGTGTCCTCTTTGATTTCTTTCACCAGTGTTTTATAGTTTTCTATATATAGGTCTTTTGTTTCTTTAGGTAGATATATTCCTAAGTATTTTATTCTTTTCGTTGCAATGGTGAATGGAATTGTTTCCTTAATTTCTTTTTCTACTTTCTCATTATTAGTGTATAGGAATGCAAGGGATTTCTGAGTGTTGATTTTATATCCTGCAACTTTACTATATTCATTGATTAGCTCTAGTAATTTTCTGGTGGAGTCTTTATGGTTTTCTATGTAGAGGATCATGTCATCTGCAAACAATGAGAGTTTTACTTCTTCTTTTCCAATTTGGATTCCTTTTATGACTTTTTCTGCTCTGATTGCTGTGGCCAAAACTTTCAAAACTATGTTGAATAGTAGTGGTAAGAGTGGGCACCCTTGTTTTGTTCCTGACTTTAGGGGAAATTCTTTCAATCTTTCACCATTGAGGATAATGTTTGCTGTGGGTTTGTCATAAATAGTTTTTATCATGTTGAGGAATGTTCCTTCTATTCCTGCTTTCTGGAGAGGTTTTGTTTTTTAAAATCATAAATGGATGTTGGATTTTGTCAAAGGCTTTTTCTGCATCAATTGAGACAATCATATGGCTTTATTTTTCAGTTTATTAATGTGGTGCATGACATTGATTGATTTGCAGATATTGAAGAATCCTTGCATCCCTGGGGTAAAGCCCACTTGGCCAAGGTGTATGATCTTTTTAATGTGTTGTTGGATTCTGATTGCTAAAATTTTGTTAAGGATTTTTGCATCTGTGTTCATCAGTGATACTGGCCTGTAGNCTTGCATCCCTGGGATAAAGCCCACTTGGTCATGGTGTATGATCTTTTTAATGTGTTGTTGGATTCTGATTGCTAGAATTTTGTTAAGGATTTTTGCATCTATGTTCATCAGTGATATTGGCCTGTAGTTTTCTTTTTTGTGTGGTATCTTTGTCAGATTTTGGAATTAGGATGATGGTGGCCTCATAGAATGAGTTTGGAAGTTTACCTTCCTCTGCAATTTTCTGGAAGAGTTTGAGTAGTATAGGTGTTAGCGCTTCTCTAAATTTTTGGTAGAATTCAGCTGTGAAGCCATCTGGACCTGAGCTTTTGTTTGCTTGGATATTTCTGATTACAGTTTCAAATTCCGTGCTTGTGATGGGTCTGTTAAGATTTTTTATTTCTTCCTGGTTAAGTTTTGGAAAGTTGTACTTTTCTAAGAATTTGTCCATTTCTTCCATGTTGTCCATTTAATTGGTATATAATTTCTGATAGTAGTCTCTTATGATCCTTTGTATTTTTGTGTTGTCTGTCGTGATCTCTCCATTTTCATTTCTAATTTTATTGATTTGATTTTTT
>SJYW01055861.1:194445-236802 GCA_006410735.1 Raphicerus campestris | reverse complement strand
AGGAAACCCAACCAGTCCATCCTAAAGGAAATCAGTCCTGAGTGTTCATTGGAAGGACTGATGTTGAAGCTGAAACTCCAGTACTTTGGCCACCTGATGTGAAGAGCTGACTCATTAGAAAAGAACCTGATTCTGGGAAAGATTGAGGGCAGGAGGAGAAGGGGACAACAGAGTATGAGATGGTTGGATGGCATCACTGACTCGATGGACATGAGTTTGGGTGGACTCTGGGAGTTGGTGATGGACAGGGAGGCCTGGTGTGCTGCAGTTCATGGGGCCTCAAAGAGTCAGACATGACTGAGCGACTGAACTGAACTGAACTGAAAGGCTGGACAGAAACAGATGTGTCTATAAGAGGACAGGGTGAAGGATTCTTGTGATGATGGAAATGTTCTGTATCTTGACTGTATCAATGCCAATATATTGTGATATTGTATTACTATATTATCATATTCATACCATATGACTATAATTACATAATTACCTTGTTTATCATACTATCTTATAATGTACTGTAGCTTTGCAAGATGCTTCCATTGTGAGAAACTGGTAAGTCAGTATAAGCAGTACTTCTGTATTATTTCTTAAGACACATTAATGTATAATCTCTATAAATATAAACTTTAATTAAAATAAAATTTGAAGAAGTGTAAAAGTTTCATCCTTCTTTGTCAAGATATTTGGACGACCTTATTGCTTTTCCTTTTTTTTTTTTGATTAATTGCTAAAACTCCCTTTGTCAATTTATTGGTGACTTAGATTTTTTAATATAAATATAATTTAATGTTTTATAGGTGATTATCTTATTTTTTTATACAATTTAAAGGTTACTTTCCATTTACAGTTGTTACAAAATATGGGCTATATTCCTCATGTTGTGCAGTATATCCTTAAGCCTATCTTACATCCAATAATTTGTACCTCCTTTTCTTCCACCCTCCCCATTGGTAATCACTGGGCTATTCTCTATTTCCATGAGACTACTTATTTTTTGGTACATTCACTAGTTTGTTGTATTTTTTAGATTTCGCGTAAAAGTTACATGATGCAATATTGTTTTTTGCTGCCTAACAACTTAGCATAATTCTCTCCAAGACCATCCATGTTGCTGCAATGGCAAAATTTCGTTGTTGTTTTTTTTTAATGGCTTAGTAGTATTCCATTGTGTATATGTACATATACACCACATTTTCTTTATCCATTTGTCTGTGGATGGACACTTAGATTGCTTCCATATCTTGGATTTTAAAATCTGCCTATGTGATGCTATCACTTTTGGAGCTTAAGTAGTATCATGAGACATGTACTAGAATGTCTATTATACTGGCCATGCTCATGGAACCAATTAGACTGCACATATATCAGGGGACTGAAGCACATCTCTCCATCTCTAGAAGAAGAAAGAAGGGCATCTGGAGTCCAAAGGGGGAGAACTGGTATTTACACTAGATTTAGAAGCAGCCCCAGTCAGTTCTTCCTTGATTGGGACACTGAAGGCTAAAGTTTGTTTTGGGTTATAGGAGAGCATCCTAAAACCTCAGTGAGATGGCTTCTGTGACTTTTAGAATGACCTAGGGCTGTAATGAAGATGTTGGTGGGAGAAGGATGGAGAACTGCCTTCCATAGGGGGAAGGGCAGCNAGTCAGTATAAGCAGTACTTCTGTATTATTTCTTAAGACACATTAATGTATAATCTCTATAAATATAAACTTTAATTAAAATAAAATTTGAAGAAGTGTAAAAGTTTCATCCTTCTTTGTCAAGATATTTGGACGACCTTATTGCTTTTCCTTTTTTTTTTTTGATTAATTGCTAAAACTCCCTTTGTCAATTTATTGGTGACTTAGATTTTTTAATATAAATATAATTTAATGTTTTATAGGTGATTATCTTATTTTTTTATACAATTTAAAGGTTACTTTCCATTTACAGTTGTTACAAAATATGGGCTATATTCCTCATGTTGTGCAGTATATCCTTAAGCCTATCTTACATCCAATAATTTGTACCTCCTTTTCTTCCACCCTCCCCATTGGTAATCACTGGGCTATTCTCTATTTCCATGAGACTACTTATTTTTTGGTACATTCACTAGTTTGTTGTATTTTTTAGATTTCGCGTAAAAGTTACATGATGCAATATTGTTTTTTGCTGCCTAACAACTTAGCATAATTCTCTCCAAGACCATCCATGTTGCTGCAATGGCAAAATTTCGTTGTTGTTTTTTTTTAATGGCTTAGTAGTATTCCATTGTGTATATGTACATATACACCACATTTTCTTTATCCATTTGTCTGTGGATGGACACTTAGATTGCTTCCATATCTTGGATTTTAAAATCTGCCTATGTGATGCTATCACTTTTGGAGCTTAAGTAGTATCATGAGACATGTACTAGAATGTCTATTATACTGGCCATGCTCATGGAACCAATTAGACTGCACATATATCAGGGGACTGAAGCACATCTCTCCATCTCTAGAAGAAGAAAGAAGGGCATCTGGAGTCCAAAGGGGGAGAACTGGTATTTACACTAGATTTAGAAGCAGCCCCAGTCAGTTCTTCCTTGATTGGGACACTGAAGGCTAAAGTTTGTTTTGGGTTATAGGAGAGCATCCTAAAACCTCAGTGAGCTGGCTTCTGTGACTTTTAGAATGACCTAGGGCTGTAATGAAGATGTTGGTGGGAGAAGGATGGAGAACTGCCTTCCATAGGGGGAAGGGCAGCGTGGAGGCCCTGCCCTTGTGAATTGGGAGTGGGGCAGCAATTACCACTCTAATGCACGGGGCCCCTGAGGGGAATCCGCTGGCCCTGTGTTGCCAGTGNAGAACTGCCTTCCATAGGGGGAAGGGCAGCATGGAGGCCCTGCCCTTGTGAATTGGGAGTGGGGCAGCAGTTACCACTCTAATGCATGGGGCCCCTGAGGGGAATCCGCTGGCCCTGTGTTGCCAGTGAAACTGGTGCCAAAGCTCATTAGGTCTGCATTGGAGCTGTTTTTGGAGCTCTTGTCAAAGTCCTCCCAGTAGTGTCCCTCACAGTCACAATTAGTCCCAGGTGACTTACTGGAACCCAAGGAATTTGGGTATATCTATTCTATATGGTTTTTCCCTTTGTTGGAGGAGAAAACTCTACATCAACATAGACACAGATGGTAGCATAAGTGTGTATCTTGTCAGATACTGATTAATATTTGAGAGTCATCAGCAGCATGTGGGAGTGTGGGTTTAGAAGATATAGAAACAGAAGTGATATGACTTGTTAGAAACTTTGGGTCAAGGATATGTAACATGACTGGTAAAATTGTTCACCCTAAGTATTGCTGCAAATGTATTAAAATAACTGCTTTGCTTAAGTTTTAGGCTTATGTACATTTTTTTCTGCAGGCTTCTCAACTCTAAGGTTTAGTACTGACATAAAGATGAAGTCAGGGAAGCCCAAAAGTATAAAATTTTTATTTAGGTATTGATATTAACTAGCAGATAGTAAGAATATTATATTAGATTTCCAGAAAAGATAACTGTCAATTGCTTAAAGCCTTATGTTTCCATTTTTCTGATGGCTTTTGTACCCAAGATATAATTTTCCTTCTTAATAATAAATAAATTAAGATTTAAGACAGTTAATGGCTTATGCAGAAACCTTAGGAACTCAAGACAGTAAACTGGAGTTAGGATCTAGGTCTCTCAACTCATCCCAGGCTTGGTTCCTCAAGAATTGTCTGTAGAGACTGCACTGTGGAGATTTGGAGACAGCTGGAATTACCCTTCAAAAGAAAATCTTAGTGTTAGCAACAGGGGCAAAGACAAGAGACAAAAAAATAAGGTGAGGATTTATCCATTGAGGCTATAATGAAATATATCACCAAAGGTGAATGTCAGGATTGCACATGTTTGAGAAATGGGGTCTCATAATTGGTCTAAGATTGTGTGAAGTCAGGTCACCAAATCAGATTGGAAGGATATCACAGGACTTGAACAAGAATAAATTAATTGTTCTTTCAGTGTGTCAAACCTATCTTTGAGATATCAGCCACCCTGAAGACCGTGGGTTCTCTGTTTCTATAGATTAAGATGATGCAAATATTCCTTCTCAGGTATGATATGCTCGCTGTCTACATCAAGCAACTCTCCAGTCATGAGTCAGAGAAAATTTCTGTAAATGAAAGTATGGACAGTGTTTATGAAAGTGTCTATGGACACTTCAGCTTTATAGAGGTACGAGCGCTGAGTCATTTTGATCAACATGAAAGAAACACGTCTTGCAGGCTGTGAGAGCTACCTTAATGTGTTTTTGTATTCAGGATTCTTACTTGTCCCAGCCAAGTTTGTCAAGAATGCCAGCACTGAAGATCAAATAGCTTTCAGCTTAAGTGAATCACAACTGAATGAAGTTTAACTTTTTAATTTGTTGTTAAGCCATGTAAAATGAGTTGCACTGGGAATCTGAAAATTAATTTTCTTTTTATTTCTCTGTCATAGAGAGAAGGCATTTTGGTTGTATTTGCTGTCATTATTAATAACTGGACTAATGGGACAAGGCACATGGAGATACTTTTATCTAGGGTCATCAAAGGGTATATTTTAACAATGAAAAATTGGTCTTTGCTCTCCAAACCTCATAGCTGATTTTCCTTTAGTTTCTGTATCATTCCTCATCCCTTCTCCATTTGTAATGGTTTCAGTTTTCCTTCCTGCATCATCTATTTTAAAGAGTTACAGATCAAGTAATTCACATTTTAAAACCCCCATTTAATGCTAATTATATCTTAAAAATTCAGGATAATATCAACAGAAAAGGATAAATTACTAATATTTGAGTTTCAGGCATTCATGATTGGGCAAGTGGGAGATAATTTGTAACAGAATATTTCAATGGCACCTTCATATTATATCACTTACTGTGTCACAATAATTTCCCTACATCCACCACAGACCATAAAGCAGAGGCATGAAGTCCTTCCTCTGTGATGCTCATGTCTAAGATGAACCACAGGGTTCATTCGTCAGTACTGTGTCTTGAGCAGGTAGCTTGGATTATTTATTTTTGACTAGACAAAGAAAACAAAACATTTTGAGAGGTGTAGTTTGTGTAGTCTGAGGAAGATATGGCCTAAAGCATGTAAAATAGCTCCTTATCATTAAAGATGGATTGTGTGTGTGTATGCTAATAGCCCTAAAGGACCATTCGGTACCTGCAGGGAGATAAATCAGCTAGAGTTGGGACAAATACTGAAAAAAGAACACAGACTGTCTTGTGGGGAAGGAAGCATTAACAAGACCAACTCTTAACTGTGTTTATCTTCAAAGCTGGCTTTTGAACAAGAGCTGTGTTCCTGGTTCCATGTGAGGAGGGTTTTGCTCTGTTGTTTCTATTAAGGAAAGAAACAATTATTTTGTGGGAATAAATACCCACAAAAGTCCATTTTACCTGTTGACATCGATGAACAACACATGTTTACAGATAGCATCAAATCCCTATAGAGTTGAAAATACCAAGCTTTAGCTTTCTGATATCAAGCATTTAGATATACACACACTATCTACCAGTTATTTAATTGTGCATCCTGAGACCTACTAGGAATCTAGCTCTATTCAGCTGAAAGTTGATCCAAGGTAACACTAACATTGGAGACAGTGTTCATTGCAGGTATGTGAAAACCATCAGACAAGTCCATTTCCCTTCTTTATTCAGCTATACATTTACAGATGTTATTTCTATATTCTTAGTCTGCCAGGCATCTTAAAAGGGTTTCCATGACTGTAGAAAATAGGAATATTTTGATAGCAATTATTTTGAATTTAAATTATTTAAAAATCAATGAAATTGCCTATATAGATAGATGTATATGTATATATATATATATGTATATGTATATATATATATATATATATACACACACACACACATTGTATATATATGTATATATATATATATATACACACACACACATTGATGGGTTAAAAATAACTAGCTGACCTATCCATGAAAGGTATGTCAGTATTAACAGGTTATTTTAGTAAAATGCTTTGCCTTAAAAAGCATGCATGATAATGAACGCTAAAATTAATAAATGAAAAACACGTCAGGTTCTAATGAATGAGCATTCAGACACTCCATGCCCGTGGTGTTCTTAATTCTGTAAGCACTTATACATCGCAAGATTTGTTTGTGCGTGAAAGAGGTATAATTATATTTGTATTTTAGGACAACCAGCTAATGATGAGTGTAAGGTGAAGTGCAGTGAGGGAAGTGGGTTTGTTTCTCTCCAAGGGAGGAGCTGAGGTTACAACCAGTACCTGTTCTGTTAAAGTCCTGCTACCAGTAATAGTTCAAAAAGTAACTTCCTCATAAACTGTTTACATTTGACCTTAAATACACATACTAATTATAAAATATGACCACATTCTCTACATAAAAGTTTAAATCTCTAACTCAGTCACACATCTGGTAAGTTCATGAAAACAAGATTTAACTTCATATCTCTCTATGAGACACAAGCCTTGTTTGTACTATCCATGTGCTACTTCTGAATCTTTTTTTTTTTTTTTNAGCCCTAAAGGACCATTCGGTACCTGCAGGGAGATAAATCAGCTAGAGTTGGGACAAATACTGAAAAAAGAACACAGACTGTCTTGTGGGGAAGGAAGCATTAACAAGACCAACTCTTAACTGTGTTTATCTTCAAAGCTGGCTTTTGAACAAGAGCTGTGTTCCTGGTTCCATGTGAGGAGGGTTTTGCTCTGTTGTTTCTATTAAGGAAAGAAACAATTATTTTGTGGGAATAAATACCCACAAAAATCCATTTTACCTGTTGACATCAGTGAACAACACATGTTTACAGATAGCATCAAATCCCTATAGAGTTGAAAATACCAAGCTTTAGCTTTCTGATATCAAGCATTCAGATATACACACACTATCTACCAGTTATTTAATTGTGCATCCTGAGACCTACTAGGAATCTAGCTCTATTCAGCTGAAAGTTGATCCAAGGTAACACTAACATTGGAGACAGTGCTCATTGCAGGTATGTGAAAACCATCAGACAAGTCCATTTCCCTTCTTTATTCAGCTATACATTTACAGATGTTATTTCTATATTCTTAGTCTGCCAGGCATCTTAAAAGGGTTTCCATGACTGTAGAAAATAGGAATATTTTGATAGCAATTATTTTGAATTTAAATTATTTAAAAATCAATGAAATTGCCTATATAGATAGATGTGTATATATATATATATATATGTATATGTATATATATATATATATATATACACACACACATTGATGGGTTAAAAATAACTAGCTGACCTATCCATGAAAGGTATGTCAGTATTAACAGGTTATTTTAGTAAAATGCTTTGCCTTAAAAAGCATGCATGATAATGAACGCTAAAATTAATAAATGAAAAACACGTCAGGTTCTAATGAATGAGCATTCAGACACTCCATGCCCGTGGTGTTCTTAATTCTGTAAGCACTTATACATCGCAAGATTTGTTTGTGCGTGAAAGAGGTATAATTATATTTGTATTTTAGGACAACCAGCTAATGATGAGTGTAAGGTGAAGTGCAGTGAGGGAAGTGGGTTTGTTTCTCTCCAAGGGAGGAGCTGAGGTTACAACCAGTACCTGTTCTGTTAAAGTCCTGCTACCAGTAATAGTTCAAAAAGTAACTTCCTCATAAACTGTTTACATTTGACCTTAAATACACATACTAATTATAAAATATGACCACATTCTCTACATAAAAGTTTAAATCTCTAACTCAGTCACACATCTGGTAAGTTCATGAAAACAAGATTTAACTTCATATCTCTCTATGAGACACAAGCCTTGTTTGTACTATCCATGTGCTACTTCTGAATCTTTTTTTTTTTTTTTGGTAGGTTATTTATTCATTTCCTCATGTTTGGTGTAGCAGATTCCTGTAGGGTTATCCTTGACTTCGAAACATGTTTATCAGCATTGTTTATCAACTTACCTCTCATTGACACCTACTTGTCCTGGAAACTAGTGTAAATTGGAAGGATATAAAATTGCACTGCATTATTGCCAGGCTATGAAGAACTCCCTCAGACCATTCTATACTTTAGAGGGCAATGGCTTGCATTACTTGTGTGGAGTAGATAGAATGCGTACCAGAATCAGGCCTGACATCTTGGCCGAAAACACTGTAAAACATCTGGCTAAGGCTGGAAGGTTGAATACAGTATGCATTCTTTTAAGAAGTTATTCTTACAGTTAACTCAACAGCTTCTATAATTTTTGTCTCTCTCTGCAGATTAATAACCTAACATTTTTTTCATGGGAGCAGGTAACCAGACTTGGGTGAGAGAATTTATTCTCCTCGGCCTGTCCAGTGACTGGGCCACTCAGGTCGCTCTCTTTGTTCTGTTCTTGGTTATGTACTTGCTGACAGTGCTAGGTAATGTCCTCATTGTTCTTCTGATCAGACTGGACAGCCGACTCCACACTCCCATGTATTTCTTTCTCACCAACCTCTCCCTTGTTGATGTCTCCTATGCCACAAGCATCGTTCCTCAGATGCTGGTGCATTTTCTTGCGGGACATAAAGGGATCCCCTACGTGAGCTGTGCAGCCCAGTTATTCTTCTCCCTGGGCCTGGGTGGGATTGAGTTTGTTCTCCTGGCCGTGATGGCCTATGACCGCTATGTGGCTGTGTGCGACCCCCTGAGATACTCGGTCATCATGCACGGAGGGCTCTGTGCCAGGCTGGCCATCACATCCTGGGTCAGTGGCTCTGTCAACTCTCTCATGCAGACCAGCATCACCTTTCAGTTGCCCATGTTCACGAACAAGTATATTGATCACATATCCTGTGAAATCCTAGCTGTGGTCAGGCTGGCCTGTGTGGACACCTCCTCCAACGAGGTGGCCATCATGGTTTCTAGCATTGTGTTGCTGATGACACCTTTCTGCCTGGTCCTCCTGTCCTACATCAGGATCATCTCCACCATCCTAAAGATCCAGTCCACAGAGGGGAGAAAGAAAGCCTTCCACACCTGCGCCTCTCACCTCACAGTGGTTGTCCTGTGCTATGGCATGACCATTTTCACTTACATCCAGCCCAGTTCCAGCCCTTCTGTGCTTCAGGAGAAGCTGATCTCTGTCTTCTATGCCATTTTGATGCCTGTACTGAACCCCATGATTTACAGTCTAAGGAATAAGGAGGTGAAGGGGGCCTGGCAGAAGCTTCTAGGACAATTATCTGGATTAACGTCAAAACTGGCAACTTGAATTATGAGCCTTACTTGGAGAAAAGAGCTTTGCCTGTCACTTAATTTTGATAGGAAGAATTAACTGCATTGCCCTGGCAACCAGGGAGGTGATGACAGAACGTGTACCGGTGATGCTGAGTAGGAGGCTGAGTGGCTCCGTTGAGGTGTGGGATGTAAGGGTGTTTTTATGTCACAGCAGGATGTTCAGAGAAATTAAGCACTGCTGTGACAGAACTTCCCACACTTAATCTCCATTCACTTAACCCAAAATGAATGGAAAAAATAATTTGTTATTGTGAAATACTGTATCTTTTAAATCATGGATCTATTAACAGGTCTAACTTTGGACCACTTGTTGTTATTCATCTAAAATTTGTAGAAGGTTATTATGTTTCCATAGGGAACAAAAGCATTTTCACATCTTAGACTTATTGAAAATAACACATGGAGTATGTGTCCACATCTAGAAATTTTGTAAATTGCTATTCTGAGGTGAGTGTTGTTATCAAGGCTGATTAAAATGTTTTATGCAGAGCCTCTGACATGTGGACATAAAGCCTTGTCTGAGTCCTGGAGGTAACTGAGTGGAAGAATCAACTAAAGGCTTTTTACACAGAAAGGATGTAACTAAAGGTGTTTGTATACATGGCTATTACTGACCAAGGAGAGGCTAAGTTTTAACCTCGCCTTGATATTATACAAACAATTTAAGAGGAATTTTAATGCATACGTAAGGGGTGAAAGTGAAGTCATGTGAAGTCTCTCGGTCATGTCTGACTCTTTGCGACCCCATGGACTGTAGCCCACCAGGTTCCTCTGTCCATGGGATTTTCCAGGCAAGAGTACTGGAGTGGGNTGCTGGAGGTAACTGAGTGGAAGAATCAACTAAAAGCTTTTTACACAGAAAGGATGTAACTAAAGGTGTTTGTACACATGGCTACTACTGACCAAGGAGAGGCTAAGTTTTAACATCTTCTTGATATTATACAAACAATTTAAGAGGAATTTTAATGCATACGTAAGGGGTGAAAGTGAAGTCATGTGAAGTCGCTCAGTCATGTCCGACTCTGCGACCCCATGGACTGTAGCCCACCAGGTTCCTCTGTCCATGGGATTTTCCAGGCAAGAGTACTGGAGTGGATTTCCATTTCCTTTTCCAGAGTATCTCCCTGAATCAGGGATCGAATCTGGGTCTCCCGCATTATAGGCAGACACTTTACCTACAGTCTGAGCCACTAGGGAAGCCTAAAAGGTATCATTCATATATTAAAACTGTGCAATCTCTAAACAAAGAATCTAATTCTTTCTCTAGGTTTAGATATAAAATCAGCATGTAATATTTGAAATATTGTGTAAGATACCAAAGATGTAGTTTATCTATGAAAAGGCAGATTCCTCAAACACAACTAGTATAAAAGAAGACACATTCAGTTTGGGAATCAAGATAGTTGAGTCAGCCGTGCCCATGTCAGCCTCCAGTCTCCATATAAACCCTTTCTCCCATCACTCCTCCTGACACACTGCAGGGCCCTAGTTATAAATCTGCTGGGTTTAGAATAGTCTGGAGCAGACCTCACCTCTGACAGAAAGCCTAAATAAAGTAAAGGTGGGCAAGAAGTAACTGTATAAAGATAAAAAGGGGGAAGGGGAGAAAGACTATGGTAGCAGCTCATCTTCACACTTCCTTGAAGACATCTCAAAGTCCTTTCTTCCCTTGTCTCGTCTTTAAGTCAGGTGATAGCAGTTTTTCCACTGGTGGACAAATCTCAGTGCTCGAGCAGAGTTGAAGGCCCATTTAATATTGAAGTTTACATAAAGTAATTTAGACCTATAATTTGTGTTTTAGGCAAGCATCCCCAAACATGTCAATATTAGTGGGCTAAAGCTCTCTTGCTGTTAATTTTAAGAAATGCTAATGGAGTGTAGACTGTGTATGACCGTGAACTGTGTTTGAGACACAGTAATCAGCATGATGCATTTCTGGCAGTAACATGATCCTAGAGCAGAGATGACAAATGATGAAACAAAATACGATGTAGTAAGTGTCATAGAGAAAGCAAGTCCCCAGGGGTGATTTCAGGAGTCTTCTGTATGAAAGGACCAGAACAGGTCCAACTGGAGACCAGATGAGTGAGGAAAAGTTACTCAGAGGACAACAGTCCGTACGAAGACGCAGACAGCCTGTGAGAGTCTCAGCACTGGGAGAGCATGGAAGTTCAGAAAAGTCCCAAAGCCTCGCTTGCAGGGCAGAGAAGATTGAAGCTGTGGAGGGTGCAGCAGGCAGGTCATGAGGGGTCAGAGTGTGGACGGCACTGATGCCACCCTGCCTTTCAACTTTATTGAGAGCAGTGGCAGCTAGTAGAGGTTTTACAGCAGGGGCATGGCTTGATAAAATTTACATTTTTGAATCATCATTTTTGCAAAAGAGTCAAAGGAGAAAAGAGGAGAGACCAGGAGACCATCTAGGGGCCTGCTCTAGTGACCCTATTGAGACATAAAATGAATCTGTACTCAGACTGTGGCAATGGACAAAGAGAAAAGTAAAATCATATGATAAAAGAGATTTCAGAGGACTGTTTCCTCTTTTCTTCAATTAGAGTTTTCTGTGGATTCACCACCTCCTCTAACATGTCATAATCCTGTGTATTAATGTTCTATAAATTGTGGAGTAAAGCACAAAATTTACCACCATGAAAACACACTATATAAAATGGTAGAGGTGTGTGATGAAAGGAGAAAATTAGTGAAAAATACAAGTATACACATGTCAAATATATGCATGACAGTTAAAGGAGAATTTCTGAAGACGCTGCTCCTCATTTCTTTGTCTGGTTGATATACTTGTGCGTCTTCTCCACTCCTTATCCCATGCCTCCCTTGCCTTCACCAGCCTCCACTTCTTTACCACCCCTTTTCCCAGTTTCAAGGTCAGCAGCCCAGAAAACCTCTGTCTGAGTCTGACCTGCCTCCANATACTTGTGCGTCTTCTCCACTCCTCATCCCATGCCCCCCTTGCCTTCACCAGCCTCCACTTCTTTACCACCCCTTTTCCCAGTTTCAAGGTCAGCAGCCCAGAAAACCTCTGTCTGAGTCTGACCTGCCTCCATTTTTACACCTTTTTTCCTATCTCTGCTCCCATCACTGTGCTCTCTTAAGAATCCTTCTTACTACATGGGACCACCAAGGTTATATGGGATAGTCTCCACTTTAAGATCCTTAATTTAAAACACGTGTAAGTTTTAACATAAAAGGGAGCATATTCACACATTCTGAGAATTAGGACAAAGACATCTTCAGGGGGTCGGTCAATAATCAGCCTATCACAGAATCTTTTCAGATTGGACACAGTTTTTCCACATGACCCTAGTAATCTTCAGTAGCTCCCACACTTTCTGATATGATGCAATCCCATTTTTTACATTTCCTGGTTTATAATGGGAAAATTTCTTCAAGAAAGTCTGAAGAATTCAATCAACATTCCTTGTGACCTAGGACTGCTAGAAATGTACTCATTCATTTTGTTTGTCTTAAAGTACCTACATTTTCCCCTTCATTCAAAATGTATTTGTTCTTCATATAGAATTCTTTGTTGACATCCTCTGCACCACCTCTCCCGAGCTCTGAAGATATCATTCACTTATCTTCTGCCTTGCACAGTTTCTGAGAAGAATTCCATTTTAATTTAGGTCTTTGTCTTCTCTATGTGGGGTATGTTTTATCTCTGGCTACCTTCAGTGATTTCATTCTATTTTTGGCTTGAGTACAATTAAAATGTCATGTGTTTACATTTTAATTTTTTTAGTTATCCTATTTGGCTGAGTTTCTTGGATTTGTGCTTTGATTTCATTCATTATTTTTTTTCCCTAGCCATTATCTCTTTAGTATTTCTTGTACTTCTGTCTCTGTTTTCTGTTGGGATTTTCCAATTTCACGTATGTTAGAGTGTTTTCTTGTCTTACAGCCCTGGGAGGCTCTTGACTCTTTTATCATTGTATATTTTTTTCTCCTTGTGCTTCAGTTTTGCTGATTTTTCTGGTTTATCTTTACTCTCACTGATTGTTTCTTGGCTCTATTAAGGCTACACATAAGAAATCTTTGTTTCTGTGACTGTGACTTTTCTGTTCAGCATTTCTATTTAATTTCTCTACATAGTTTTCCATTCTCTATTGAAATTACTCAAGCATTTATGAAAACATCCATCTGTTCCACTAGACCCTTTACTTCTTTATGAAAGTTACTTTAACCCCTGTATGGTAGTTCCTATAATCCAAGTATATCTAATTCTGGTTTTTAAATTTCTTTGTTCAGTACAGTATAATTTTCCTTGTCTTTTTCTCTGACCTTTAATTTTGATTGGTACCTGGGCATTTTGCGTGTACAATGAGATAAATAGTATTATCCTTTGAAACAGACACATCTCTACTTGTTATCCTGCAATCTTGTGTTGTGAAGACTGTGGGAATCAATGTATTCATGGGAAGAGCTGAGTTTGAGTTTTGTGTTGTTTATCCTTAGCACAATGACATATTCAATTTTTTTCTATTATTCAGTTCAGTTTAGTCATTCAGTCATGTCCAACTCTTTGTGACCCAATGGACTGCAGCACACCAGGCTTCCCCGTCCATCACCAACTCCCACAGCTTGCTCAAACTCAGGTTGATCTAGTTGGTGATACCATCCAGCCATCTCATCCTCTGTCGTCCCCTTCTCCTCCTGCCTTCAACCTTTTCTGGCATCAGGGTCTTTTCCAATAGTCAGTTCTTCACATCAGGTGGCCAAAATATTGGAGTTTCAGCTTCAGCATCAGTCCTTTCAGTGAATATTTGGGACTGATTTCCTTTAGGATGGACTGGTAGAATCTCCTTGCAGTCCAAGGGACTCTCAAGAGTCTCCTCCAGTATCACAGTTCAAAAGCATCAATTCTTTAGCGTTCAACTTTCTTTATAATCCAATTCTCACATCCATACATGACTACTGGGAAAAAAACCATAGCTTCGACTAGATGGACCTTTGTTGGCAAAATAATATCTATGCTTTTAAATAAGCTGTTTACGGTGGTCATTAGCTCTTCTTCCCAGGAGCAAGCATCTTTCACTTCATGGCTGCAGTCACCATCGCAGTGCTTTTAGAGCCCAAGAAGATAACGTCTGTCACTGTTTCCATTGTTTCTCCATTTATTTGCTGTGAAGTCATGGGATCAGATGCCATGATCTTAGTTTTTTGAATGTTGAGTTTTAAGCTTGTGGGACATTCAGGCATTGGAGGGTTTTTCCAAGTATCCCNACGTCTGTCACTGTTTCCATTGTTTCTCCATTTATTTGCTGTGAAGTCATGGGATCAGATGCCATGATCTTAGTTTTTTGAATGTTGAGTTTTAAGCTTGTGGGACATTCAGGCATTGGAGGGTTTTTCCAAGTATCCCTGTTCCTCCCTCTGTCTTAAGTTACCCTGTGAGACTGCACGTCCAGAATGTCTTACCCATGTCTAACCCACGGCAAACTGCTGCTGCTTATTTCTCTGTTGTTGCTAGTTTGGTGACGGAGGGATAACTCTCTGTTGTCCAGGATCTGTCTCAGACTTAGGCACATCCTTTGTCCCCGTGTCTCAGGGTTGGGGCTTGCTTAGTGGTGAGAGAGTCAATTCCTGGGTAGGTTGATAAGAAGTCCAGGGTTCCCGAGGAGAAAGGGGTCTGGAGCCCTAGAGAAGGCGAAAGGCCTCTGGGGCTCTCAAGGAGAAAAGGACAAACTTTCTTTTCTACATTGCTTTGTCTTAGTCAATATAACAATGTATCTTTCNTCCTCTTCACTTTCTGCCATAAGGGTGGTGTCATCTACATATCTGAGGTTATTGATATTTCTCCTGGCAATCTTGATTCCAGCTTGTGTTTCTTCCAGCTCAGCGTTTCTCATGATGTACTCTGCATATAAGTTAAATAAATCTTCTTCAGAGATCACGAAATCCATCATTGTTCATTGTAAGATATCAGTGGTCTTGCCACCTCAACAGAGTAAGAAGATAGATAGCTCATGATCTGAACACACGATAAATTCCCCCCACATGGGAATTTATTTATTTATTTTTCTGTTTTCCTCTTTAATGAATCTTCAGCTGTCTCTAAGGAAAACAGGGATTGCAGTTCTTTTCCCGGTGGCTTCAGGCTTTTGTTCCATGACGGAGATGATTTGGTGGTTGGAGAGTTCTTCTTGCTCACTGCAGAGGCTGTAGCTGCCTTCTCCTTGACCTACCCTAGGAAGAAAGTTTTCTCTGGTTTCCACTTTTCCCCAAATATCCTTATGAGGACAGTTCTAAGTCTATGGAGAAAATACTGAGAATTTGTGGGAACTTCTCTTTCTGCCATTATTCTCTGCCCTTCTATACTCATAGTACCCCACACAAACTTTAGCAGTTTGGTAAAGCAATTTTCACTGGCTAGTTGCGGGGAGGGGTGCCCTATTTTCCTTCCATGGGCTCATCCAGGTAAGTAAGAGCTCACATCCTATCTCNTCTATACTCATAGTACCCCACACAAACTTTAGCAGTTTGGTAAAGCAATTTTCACTGGCTAGTTGCGGGGAGGGGTGCCCTATTTTCCTTCCATGGGCTCATCCAGGTAAGTAAGAGCTCACATCCTATCTCTTTCTGGATGGACCTATCTTTCCCAAGATTTCATGATGTTTGTTTGCCTTTCAATCTCATTTTACTGATGATTTCAAAGATATGATTTTGTAGATTATCGAAACTTCTCTTGTTTTAGGAAAGAGTCGATGTTCTTTCCAGCTTTCTACAACCTATGTGGAATCTAGAACAAGCTCAGTTACTTTATCTAAGTAGACTCTTTCTTTTAGAGTATTTTTAAATGCATAGCAAAGTTGAGTAGAAAGTAATGATGGTTCTCATATATCTGCCCCTCCTCCCTGCAACAGACACAGCCTTCCTATTATGAACACCCTGCAGCAGAGTATTAATATTTTACATTTTTAACAGGTTTTTTAACAGATAGAGTAAAAAGTTGGGGAGGTGGATGATAATTTACAGCTCAGGAATATATAACAATGGTAAATGATGATTTTTGAACTAAGGAATTTTAAATCAGACAAACCAGTTTTCTCAAAGCACCGTAACGAAATTGCTTGGAGCAAATAATTTATGTTCATGCCTTTCTTACATGCCCAAGCCTAAACAGTTATAATATATGTGTGTCTGTCACGAATGCTTCTTGAAGGAACTATTTCAACTTCTAGGTAGATACCTATGAAATAAACTTCCTACTTAGAAGAGAGAGCATTTCCCACTTGGGAAATAGCAAGAATTTTAGAATCATGAGGGCTCACATGGGAGAGAAGCAGGAAAACTCTTAGATTGTATTTGACTTAAAATTTTTTTCTCTCAGATGATTGAGATCTGGGATTAAATTCATTGGAAACTTTAGATCAAATATTGTGATGTGAGTAGTTGTAGAATATAAAGTGCTGTAGTTAAAGATTAATGTGACAGTGATCTACAGGGTGAACTGATCCCGTAGTTCTTAATCTCTGAGAAACGCCTGGAAAGTGTTTCACTTTATCAGAAACACCTGGAGGCTCCTTAAATCACAGTTTTGTTGTTCTCAGTCGTGTGTGACTATGACCCCATGAGCTGAGAGAGCTGAGAGTCCTTGTTAGAAGCTTGGCGTTTCGGAGTTCACCTCTGTTGTCTGCATACGAGGGGAGAAAAATGGGGGTGATATGAAGTTCTGGATACTGGGCCCAGAACCCTCACAGTAATGGAATTTTCCCAACTTTCCTGAGAAAAAATATGCAATTTATCTGTCAATTTTGTTGGAGTGTAGACAATCAGGTGAGAGCTGAGAAGCCTCTCTGCTTTCCCTTTCTATTGCCTGGGACATCACATAATCTTTGTCAGAGTCACTGGATGCTGTAATAGAGAAGCTGTGGGAACATGATGGAATGTGGATGAGCAGAAGGATGATACACTGAGTGAGTAAAAGATCTGGCAAATAATTTATGTATATTAGGTAAAGAGATGAATTGGCATGTGAGGGAGGGAATGCATGAATGGCTGGACTAGCAGTTAAGCAAATGGACAAGTGAATACTGAGCTGGTTGTAGACAGCTGGGTAAACAAGTGGCTCTGTTAATGGTGGTGTTAAGAATTACTGGGTGTATGACTTGGTAGATGAATAAATAAATGGATAAATGGTTCATTTAACAGATGCATGGTGTCTAAAGAATATATCAGAGAATGATAATGTGACTGCATTCTGTCAGAATTACATTGAGTCTTTTCATAAATTATCAAAAATTTGAAAAGGTTTAGAAAGTAAACTCTGTTTTAAAGACTTGGATACTCTTTTTCCTTTTTTTCCCATGGAGACCATAAAACTATTGTTGTGTATTTTATTTGGAGTTTTAAGTCTTTCTATACTTTGCAGTTATTATGAACAGTGTACTCAGTTCCATTCAAAATGCAGTGTTCATGGCAGCTTAGCCAACTCAGCACATATTTCAGGGGAATGAAAACAGCTCTCCTGTCTCCAGAAGAAGTTAGGTCATCATGGAGTAGAAGAGGCTAACTGGCTTTTCACCAGGTGGACACAGGCCTAGTCACTGTTCACCAGGATAGGAGATTGAGTGCAGAAAGTCAGTTTGGGCTGTAGGAGAATATCCTAAAATATCAGAATACTGGCTTCAGTGAGTTTTTAGATGACCTAAGGCTTCAGTGGATTGCAATCTGAGGAGGACTGAATTGCACAGGGAGAAGAAGCGTAGCCCCAAGGCCCTGCCCTTGAGGTTTTGGAGTGGAGGCAGCAATTAACACTCTAAAGCATAAGACTCCTGAGGAGAATCTGTCTGCCCATGTTGCTAATTTAGCCACTGCTATCAGTGGCACTCCACTCCAGTACTCTTGCCTGGAAAATCCCATGGGTGGAGGAGCCTTGTAGGCTACAGTCCATGGGGTCGCGAAGAGTCAGACATGACTGGGCAACTTCACTTTCACGCATTGGAAAGGAAATGGCAACCCACTCCAGTGTTCTTGCCTGGAGAATCCCAGGGACAGGGCAGCCTGGTGGGCTGCCGTCTATGGGGTCGCACAGAGTCAGACACGACTGAAGCAACTTAGCAGCAGCAGCAGCATACCTCTTTAGGTTTGTGTCTGAGCCAATTCTGGTGCATCTGTGAACTTCCCAGCAGTTTCGCCCATAAACTTAACTTGTCCCAGGTGATCTTAGCACAGGAGCCAAGGAGTGTCGACCCCTCCAATCTCTGGTCTATCACCTTGTTGGGGGAAGTACTCTTCAGAGAGCAACAGAAACCTAGATGGAAGGAGACGAGCCTGTTTTGTCAGGCACTAATCAATGAGTGAGAGTTCTAACATCCACAGTGGGTCACGTGTAGGCAGAGGCTTCCACAGGGTCAGAAATAGAACTGATCTGATTAGAGGATTGGAGATATGAACAATGCTGAAATCTTTTCACCCTAATAAGTATGGCAGAGCTCAAAACAAAGGGAGAGATACAATTTGAGATTAGTTGAGTGTGAGCATTATATGACACAAAAGATGTAAAATATGATTTTGTTTTTTATTAAAGGGGCATTATGAACCTGGAACAGATGTGAATTAGCCAAAATTAAAACAATACTGAGAAGAAAATGATTTTTACAGGAGGAAGAGCCAGATAGATCAGGCTCTTAACTGTGGTCATTGTTTAACTCTGGTTTTGAATATCAGTCGTGTGCCCAGCCCTGCACTATGAGGTTTTTGTTGTTCTGTTTACACAGGCAAATGGACAAATATTCTCAGATTGCTCTCTTAGTTATTTGGTCTCAATTAAAAATGTGTTTAGAAAAAAATAAAATAAAATAAAAATAAAAATGTGTTTAGAGAGCTACATATTCCTCAAATTAGTTTGGGCTAAGATGACCATGCGTTGGCTTCCTGATAGGAGTGGTGAGGGGTGAAGGACATTCTCAGGCACTATTTCATTCTCCACCACGGGCCAGGATCGACACTCAGCTCTGATCCATTGGAGCTGACCACAAAGTAATATGGAGACAGTATTAACTTCAGGGAGTGTTAGAAGCATCCAATGAACACACTGCCTCCTTAATTTGGCTTTCCAAATGCTGATGCTACTTCCATTTTCTTTATCTACAATGATTCCCAGAAGGGGCTACATTGAGTGTGAATAAAAGGTTCATTTGAATATTAATAAGTTTGAAATAAGACATGATGTTTAAACATGAATAGTAGTTTGGGTTAAAAATAATCAGGTAACATATCAATGAAAGATATTTCAGCTATTTTAATAAACTATGATAATTAAAAGATAATGAAATTTAGAAATAAGATGGGATAAGATTGTGGATTGGGTGGGAATTCTGATCAGGATGAACTTAATTCTGTGCACATTTAGGCATCATAGATCTGTTTGTCCATGAAAATGATGTGAATAAATTTATATTTTGCATCACTGATGTGGAGGCAGTGTGTAGGATGTGTAGAGTGGGTAGAGCTTACATCAGGGAAATTTACAAAGAAGCTGTTGCACTTCATAAAGTGAGATTGATGAGGGCAAACATAAATGTGAATGAACACTAAGTGAAGGCTGGAAGATGTGTAATTAAAACAAAGATTTATTTATTTGAGGATTAAATAAAGGATTTATTCTATGGAGTAGTGAGGAGGAAGAAAAAAATCAATCATGATGTGTTGGAAGAGTGAGTGCGCTTTAGTTCCATTGTCAGACATGAAGTCAGGAAGGACATGAATACAGAATGTGGGGAGAGGAACTGAGATTGCTAAGCTGTTGGGAAAAGCATCTGGAGCTTTGGAGGGAAGTCTAGAAGATAAGGAGGTTTCCCCAGTGGCTCAGTGGTAAAGAATCCACCTGCAGTGGAGGAGACCTGGGTTTGATCCCTGGGTCAGGAAGATCCTCTGGAGGAGGGCATGCAACTCTTGAGTACTCAAGAGTACTACTCCAGTACTCTTGCCTTGGAGATCCCATGGACAGAGGAGCCTGGTGGGCTCCAGTCCACGGGGTGGACAAGGGAGTCCATGAGAAAGAGTTGGACACGACTGAAGTGACCAAGCACACAGGCTAGGAGATAAATGTAGAACTGAGGGTGAGCTACATGTGAAAGTGTTAGCCACTCAGCTGACTCTTTGCAACCCCATGGACTGCAGCTAACCAGTCTCCTCTGTCCATGGGATTCTCTAGGCAAGAATACTGGAGTGGGCTGCATACCCTCTTCCAGAGGATCTTATTAACACAGGGATCAGACCGGGTCTCCTGCATTGTAGGCAAATTCTTTAATGTCTGAGTCACAGGGGAAGCCCCAGAAATCACAAACTCTTCCAGAAAGGAAAACTAGAATGAAGAGTGTAAATTGTAAGCAAGAAACTTGAAACGTTCTTACAGTACTGGGGTGGGAGAATCTAGGAAATTTACCCAAGAGTGCAGATGAGAAATAACAGATTGGAGGAAAATCAGATCAGAAGTGAATGACAGAGTTAAAAGTCAGAAAGAGGAATTAGTTAGTGTTCTTCAGAGTTAGCAATGGAAGGAAATGAAAGTCTCTAGGTTTGACGCCTGAAAGGCCATGAGTGTTTCCACGAATTAATGAAGGTGAAAACTCCATTTCCATGTCTTAAAGGATGAATGTTTTGAGGAAATGAACCTGGCAAGTGGACACCAATCATTTGAGAACTCGGTGTGAAAGCTGGATGTGAAGGAAAGAATTAAAATGGAAAATAGCGAAGATTCCTCTCTCCATGTTGAGAGATTTGTTTATTTTTTATAATGAAGGAAAAGGAGTTTATCAGGAGTAGGAAAGACCCCAGAATGATCAAAAGAGAGGCTGAATGGCAGAATAAGATCATGCGAGAGAGAAAGCCTGGAATCAAAGCTTATGTCAATTATCATAAACAAGTAGTGGGTATTTGTCCTATTCGGTCATTAGTATAGCAATGCTGGATCTTCAGCTCCTTAACTTCACCAGTGACCCTTTCAGTAGGCCAATATTACCCGCATTGTATAGATGAGAATTATGAGACTCAGAGAGGGCAAGTGGCTTGCTTCACGAAGTTGAAGAGAATTGATTCAAAACAGAAACTATTAGACTCTGAAGCTCAAACCTGCGCTGAGAGGTGACCCAGTCCCTCATTTGTGTTTGTAAAGAGACACAAGCTATAGTAGAGAGATGTGCTGCATGAGTAAGAGGAACACAGGGAGTCACTGGCTGCCCTGTTCTCCAGGCGGCTTGCGCAGACACCAGAGGGGAAAATGATGTGAGGATGACCTGTTTTGTGTCATTTCCTCTGCAGATGGCTTAGATCTTGAACACAGATCAGTGTAATATTCATCTAGAAACACCAGCATCTAGCCAAGATGAGACTTTATAGGTATTTGCCAAATTAGTAGAAAAAGAAATGTCTACTTCCTGCTGAAGATCTACTATATAGTCAACCACGGTTCACAATTTTTTGTTAAATATTTTCTTGTAGTTTCAGAATTATATTTGGCAGCCTTTTTTGAGGCAAGTAGATGTTTCTTTTCAGCCTGACCATGTTGAAGAGAAGCAAAGCGAGGGGTGTTGTGGGAAGTATCTGGCAGCGGTAGAGGGCAGCAGGTGTGTGGACATTATGGAAAATGTATGTATCTGAATCATGAAACATATGGCCATTTCTAGACCTGCTTGCTTTGTTTTGTCCTTTAACAGCTTTTCAGTCTCAAAATAAAGCAGTTATTTTACCACCAAAATGGGTTTATTTGGGAATAGAAAGAGGAATTGGAATTCCAGGTATGCAAGCTGTAGCAACAGCCATTGTCACGTACCACAAACAAAGGAGGGGAAGCTTGTAGAGAAAAAGGAGGGCGTTGGGAAGGGTTGTTTTGAACCGAAGTCTTTTGGAGAGAATTGAGAATCAGGGTGATGACAGTTTCTTCCCGGCTGAGCTGCTGAGGTAGTAAGTTTCTGAAAGGAGAGGCAATGTGTATATCTTTCCCTGTGGAGGTTTGCAATGGATGCTTCTTTCCTATTGATAATTCTTCTCTGGGGCCTGGGAATTGATGATTCATCGTCTAATTTATGTTGCTGGTCTGCTTAAGACTTGCTATCTGAAGTGACCCTTCCTTACTTAGGGTTTTCCTTTGTAAATTTTCACACAGGTAAGAGAGTTGAAGCTCAGACAGTATTCAGTATTTTGCTCAGAGACCTTACCCCAACCCCTAAGGGTGTGCCGATAACCCAAGCAGCTCTGTTTCTGCCCTCAAGCCCTCTTAATGCATTATCTCCTGCTTTATTTTGTGCACTGAAAGAAAAGGAAAGTTAGTGAATTGGGCAGGCATGGAGAAATAATACGAATGAATCAGTCCTATAAAAAATATTCTTAAAAATGTAAATGCCCTCTTATTAATATTCAAATTTGATACTATAGCATGTAATTCTACTGAATAAACCACTTTCTGGATGAAAGAAAGAAAAAAGTCAACTTCATTCCTCTGTACATTTACACGGATTCATACCTCCTTCTCTGCCTTCGACAATGAAGAAAGATTGCTAGGCATTTGCTTCCCTTTCTCTCTTGTAAATAAAAAGTCAACCATCCATATTCTCATTTCCTTAATTTTGAGCTGATATAAAACAGTAGACCTTGACCAGCTGCAAGTTGAAAGGAGAAAAATGAAAAGAACAAGATACAATTACAATCATCTATCCCATCGTATCTCACTGAGGCTAAACAGACAAGCCTGTCAGACAAACGGTCCCCAGGTTCTCAAAGGAACAAACTATTCCTAAGCCCTCAGTGCTATTAAAAATTGCCTCTAGTATGATTTGTGTCTGAACTGCTGTTGGGGGAGGGCTGGTGGGTTCATGAGAAAATCATACTTGCTACTTTATTTACCCCATGGCAGAGATCATGCTACAGCTAATACTCACGCTATTGTAGTACTACTACAAGCGGCAGGTTACAGAGTACTTTCTCTATAAGTTACCTACATTTGAACTTAAATGTACTGGTGAGTCTCATATGCAAAATTTGCCACTGAACCACAAGTCACAGAGCTGGTAAATCAGGTTTCAAACCTAGATTCTCTGATTTCAGATATTTTCACAAGCACCTGCTTCTTTTCAACATTTCCTTTAATAGCAGAAGTGTATACATCTATTATTATACCATGATGGGCCTAGTTGACATATTTAAGGTAAGTTTTGTAACTTTCCCACCAGCCTTTCTTCACTGTTTAAAAATTCACTTATTATTGTCACCTACTGTCCTTACCATGTCCTAGAATCTGAGGTAAGCTGGCAAAGATGTGGAGCTCCTAAAATTGTACTACACCATCTTCAGGCTTTAACTGGGTCTCGCAAGGACAACACTAAGTCCATATGAAGGTACTGGCCTGTTCTCTGATGCAGAATGGGTACCACATACATCAGGAGGAAGCCTGTCATCTTGGTGCATGGGCGATCTGAAACATCTGAGTAGGAGTGCCCAAATTCATACAGTATGTATTGATAAAAGTGATTTTTAGGGTTCTGTAATTCAATAGACTCTGTTATTTTTGACTCTCTCTGCAGACTAATCCTTACATTTTTTTCATGGGAGCAGATAACCAGACTTGGGTGAGAGAATTCATTCTCCTTGGCCTGTCCAGTGACTGGGCCACTCAGGTCGCTCTCTTCGTCCTGTTCTCAGTCACTTACCTGCTGACCCTGCTGGGGAACGTCCTCATTGTTCTTCTGATCAGACTGGACAGCCGACTCCACACTCCCATGTATTTCTTTCTCACCAACCTCTCCCTTGTTGATGTCTCCTATGCCACAAGCATCGTTCCTCAGATGCTGGTGCATTTTCTTGCGGGACATAAAGGGATCCCCTACGTGAGCTGTGCAGCCCAGTTATTCTTCTCCCTGGGCCTGGGTGGGATTGAGTTTGTTCTCCTGGCCGTGATGGCCTATGACCGCTATGTGGCTGTGTGCGACCCCCTGAGATACTCGGTCATCATGCACGGAGGGCTCTGTGCTAGGCTGGCCATCACATCCTGGGTCAGTGGCTCTGTCAACTCTCTCATGCAGACCACCATCACCTTTCAGCTGCCCATGTGCACGAACAAGTATATTGATCACATATCCTGTGAACTCTTAGCTGTGGTCAGGCTGGCCTGCGTGGACACCTCCTCCAACGAGGTGGCCATCATGGTTTCTAGCATTGTCTTGCTGATGACACCTTTCTGCCTGGTTCTCTTGTCCTACATCAGAATCGTCTCCACCATCCTAAAGATCCAGTCCACAGAGGGGAGAAAGAAAGCCTTCCACACCTGCGCCTCTCACCTCACAGTGGTTGTCCTGTGCTATGGCATGGCCATTTTCACTTACATCCAGCCCAGTTCCAGCCCTTCTGTGCTTCAGGAGAAGCTGATCTCTGTCTTCTATGCCATTTTGACACCCATGCTGAACCCCATGATTTACAGTCTAAGGAATAAGGAGGTGAAGGAGGCCTGGCAGAAACTACTAGGGCAATTATCTGGATTAACATCGAAACTAGCAGCTTGATGAATAATGAGCATCACTTGGAGAAGAGAGCTTTGCCTGTGAATTCTCCCACTTAACTCTGCTATGAAGCATTAACTGCATTGCCCTGGCAACCAGGGAGATGATGACAAAATGTGTACTGGTTATGCTGGGTAGGCGGCTGAGGAGTTAGGTTAAGGTATTTAATGCAGGAACATTTTATGTCACAGCAGGATGTTCAGAGAAATTAAGCACTACGGTAGTAGAACTACTACTTGCTTGGTCTCCATTCATGTGAACTGAAAATATTTTTTAAAATGTCATGTGCTATCTTGATTGGTCATATTGTTTGTAATCATGAGTCATAAATCTTACTTTGGACCAGTGGTTCTTACACTGTACAAGGTTATTTTGTTTCCATTGGGAACAAAACCAGTTTCACATTTTAGACTTTTAAAAAATAATGTATGTGTCAATAATTGTGTGAGTCATTGTTCTTAGGAGAGTATTGCTTTCAAGACTGGTTAAAATGTTTCATGCTGGACTTATGACATATGGACATAAAGCCTTTGAGTGCTAGAGGTACTCAGTGGAGGGATCAACTAAAGGTCTTGTTTTACACTGATGTAAATGAAGGTGTTTCTACGCCAAGCTATTACTTACTGTTCAATGAAAGCTATTTTTCAAGCTCTTTTTTTGATACTGTGCAGTTTGAGAGAAGTTTTACTGCATATATATGGGGTACCATTTAAAAGTTTAACCAATCCAACTTCTGAAACATCTATAATTTCTTTTTTTGAGATTTTAGAAACAAATAAGTATATAATATATGAAATCATATACATAAAACAGAAGATGTAGTTAACCTAAGGAAGGACAGGTTCCCGAGGCAAAGGCAGTGAAAGGTAAGACACGCTAACATGTAGTTTGGGAATCAAGATAGTTGAGTCACTGTGCCCATGTCAGCCTC
The DNA here is from genome assembly GCA_006410735.1 of Raphicerus campestris. Taxonomy (NCBI): domain Eukaryota; kingdom Metazoa; phylum Chordata; class Mammalia; order Artiodactyla; family Bovidae; genus Raphicerus; species Raphicerus campestris. The sequence goes on along the minus strand of SJYW01055861.1, from coordinate 211,077 downwards.
CAGTCTCCTTATAAACCCCTTCTCCCATCCCTCCTCCTCACACACTGCAGGGCCCTAGTTGTTCTTTGTAAATTTGCAGAGCTTAGAAGAGTCTAGAATAGACCTCACCTCTGAGAGACAGCCTAAATAAGGAAAAAGGGGCAGAAGAAGTAATTGTACATGGGATAGTGAAAAGGAAATGGGGAGAAAGATTATGAAGGAAGCTCATGGCCTCACTCCCTTGAAGACATCTCAAAGTCCTTTCTTCCATTGTCTTTTCTTCATATCAGTTGAGGGGGCAGTTTTCCCATTTGTGAACACGTTGTCCCACAGTCTCTCTGTTTAAACAAATTGAAGTTTCATATAATCCAAAATCCATTTGATTCATTAAATTTACCTAAAACTATCAGTGCTAAAATTTACAGTGTTGTTCAGTCACTAAGTCATGTCCTGCTCTCTGTGACTCCATGTTCTGCAGCATGCCAGGCTTCCCTGTCTTTACTATCTCTCTGAGTTTGCTCAAACTCATGTCCATTTAGTCAGTGATGCCATCCAACTATCTCATCCTGTGTGCCCCCTTCTCCTCCTGCCCTCAGTCTTTCCCAGTATCAGAGTCCTTTCCAATGATTTGGCTCTTGGTATCAGGTAGTCAAACTATTGGAGCTTCAGCTTCAGCATCAGTCCTTTCAATGAATATTCAGGGTTAATTTCCTTTAGGATTGACTAGTTTGATCTCCTTGCTGTCCAAGGGACTCTCAAAAGTCTTCTCTAGGACCAGAGCATCAATTCTTCAGTGCTCAGCCTTCTTTATGTTTCAGCTGTCACATCCATACCTGACTACTGGAAGAGCCATAGATTTGACTATATGGTCCTTTGTCAGCAAAGTGATGGCTCTGCTTTTTAATATGATGTCTAGGTTTGTCTAGCTTTACTTCCAAGGAGCAAGTGTCTTTTAATTTCATCTGACTCTTTATAACCCCATGAAGTATAGTCCACCAGACCCCTATGTCCATGGAATTCTCCAGGCAAGAACACTGGATTGGGTAGTTAATTCCTTCTCCAGGAGATCTTCCTGACCCAGGGGTTGAACCCAGCTTTCCTGAATTGCAGGCATATTCTTTAGTGTCTGAGCCAGGGAAACATACATTTTGGAATATAATCAGGCATTCCTGAAAGTTGTCATGGTTACCAGGCTTCTTTTTATTTCAGAAATATCAGTGGAGAGTCTACTGTGTGTCAGTAGTATGAATGGTTCTTGAGAGACAACAGTTAATATGGAACAGTCCTGACAGGGATATGGCCACAGAGTTGGGATGACAGATAATGAAACAGATAAAATGCACTGAGTGTCATGGAAAGAATAAGGCTTCAGGGGTGATTATAGAAATCTTCTATATGACAGGATCAGAAAACGTCTGGATGGAGACCAGAAAAGTGAGAACAAGTTATCTAAATGGTGATCAACCTGAGCAAAGGGGCAACTTGTAAAAAGTGGTGAGCTGGAAGAGATCATGAGTGTTCAAAACTATCCTGGAGCCTGGCTTACAGGGCAGAGCAGACTGAAAAAGTAGTGAGGGTGAAGCAAGGAGAAGTCAGGTCTTAGAGGCCATGAAATGCTAAACTATTTTGAACTTTATCCTGAAAGCAACAGGAAGCAAGTAAAGATTTTGAAGTAGGAGCTTGGGTTGATAAAATTTACATTTTTGAATTATCACTGTGGCAAATGAGTCAGAGGAAGAAAAGATTAGAGCCAAGGAGACCAGCTAAGGGGCTACTCCAGTGATACTACTGGGACATTAGGGGACTCTGAAGTTAAGATATGTAGAGATCTTGCACATGCACAAGCTGGATTTAGAAAAGGCAGAGGAACCAGAGATCAGACTGGCAACCTTTGTTGGATTATAAAGCCAAGGAATTCCAGAAAAACATCTGCTTTGTTGACTTCATGAAAGCCTTTGACTGTGTGGATCACAACAAACTGTAGAAAATTCTAAAGAGACGGGAATACTAGATCACCTTACCTGCCTCCTGAGAAACCTGTATGCAGGTTAAGAAGCAACAGTTAAAACTGGCCATGGAACAACTGACTGTTTTAAAATTGGGAAAGGAGTATGATAAGGCCACATATTGTTATCCTCCTATTTAAATTTTATGCAGAGTACATCACGTGAAATGCCTGGCTGGATGAGTCACAAGCTGGAATCAAGATTGCTGGGAGAAATATCAACAAGCTCAGATATGCATATACTGCTCTAACAGCAGAAAATGAAGAGAAACTAAAGAGCCTCTTGATGAGGGTGAAAGAGGGGAGTGAAAAAGCTGGACTGAAACCCAACATTAGAAAAACTAAGATCATAGCATCCTGTTGCATCACTTCATGGCAAATAGATGGGGAAAAAGTGGAAGCAGTGACATATTTTCTTTTCTTTGCCTCCAAAAACACTGTGGATGGTGACTGAAGCCATGAAATTAAAAGACAATTGCTCCTTGGAAGGAAAGAGATGACAAACTTAGACAATATATTAAAAAGCAGAGCCATCACTTNACAAACTATTCCTAAGCCCTCAGTGCTATTAAAAATTGCCTCTAGTATGATTTGTGTCTGAACTGCTGTTGGGGGAGGGCTGGTGGGTTCATGAGAAAATCATACTTGCTACTTTATTTACCCCATGGCAGAGATCATGCTACAGCTAATACTCACGCTATTGTAGTACTACTACAAGCGGCAGGTTACAGAGTACTTTCTCTATAAGTTACCTACATTTGAACTTAAATGTACTGGTGAGTCTCATATGCAAAATTTGCCACTGAACCACAAGTCACAGAGCTGGTAAATCAGGTTTCAAACCTAGATTCTCTGATTTCAGATATTTTCACAAGCACCTGCTTCTTTTCAACATTTCCTTTAATAGCAGAAGTGTATACATCTATTATTATACCATGATGGGCCTAGTTGACATATTTAAGGTAAGTTTTGTAACTTTCCCACCAGCCTTTCTTCACTGTTTAAAAATTCACTTATTATTGTCACCTACTGTCCTTACCATGTCCTAGAATCTGAGGTAAGCTGGCAAAGATGTGGAGCTCCTAAAATTGTACTACACCATCTTCAGTCTTTAACTGGGTCTCGCAAGGACAACACTAAGTCCATATGAAGGTACTGGCCTGTTCTCTGATGCAGAATGGGTACCACATACATCAGGAGGAAGCCTGTCATCTTGGTGCATGGGCGATCTGAAACATCTGAGTAGGAGTGCCCAAATTCATACAGTATGTATTGATAAAAGTGATTTTTAGGGTTCTGTAATTCAATAGACTCTGTTATTTTTGACTCTCTCTGCAGACTAATCCTTACATTTTTTTCATGGGAGCAGATAACCAGACTTGGGTGAGAGAATTCATTCTCCTTGGCCTGTCCAGTGACTGGGCCACTCAGGTCGCTCTCTTCGTCCTGTTCTCAGTCACTTACCTGCTGACCCTGCTGGGGAACGTCCTCATTGTTCTTCTGATCAGACTGGACAGCCGACTCCACACTCCCATGTATTTCTTTCTCACCAACCTCTCCCTTGTTGATGTCTCCTATGCCACAAGCATCGTTCCTCAGATGCTGGTGCATTTTCTTGCGGGACACAAAGGGATCCCCTACGTGAGCTGTGCAGCCCAGTTATTCTTCTCCCTGGGCCTGGGTGGGATTGAGTTTGTTCTCCTGGCCGTGATGGCCTATGACCGCTATGTGGCTGTGTGTGACCCCCTGAGGTACTCGGTCATCATGCACGGAGGGCTCTGTGCTAGGCTGGCCATCACATCCTGGGTCAGTGGCTCTGTCAACTCTCTCATGCAGACCACCATCACCTTTCAGCTGCCCATGTGCACGAACAAGTATATTGATCACATATCCTGTGAACTCTTAGCTGTGGTCAGGCTGGCCTGCGTGGACACCTCCTCCAACGAGGTGGCCATCATGGTTTCTAGCATTGTCTTGCTGATGACACCTTTCTGCCTGGTTCTCTTGTCCTACATCAGAATCGTCTCCACCATCCTAAAGATCCAGTCCACAGAGGGGAGAAAGAAAGCCTTCCACACCTGCGCCTCTCACCTCACAGTGGTTGTCCTGTGCTATGGCATGGCCATTTTCACTTACATCCAGCCCAGTTCCAGCCCTTCTGTGCTTCAGGAGAAGCTGATCTCTGTCTTCTATGCCATTTTGACACCCATGCTGAACCCCATGATTTACAGTCTAAGGAATAAGGAGGTGAAGGAGGCCTGGCAGAAACTACTAGGGCAATTATCTGGATTAACATCGAAACTAGCAGCTTGATGAATAATGAGCATCACTTGGAGAAGAGAGCTTTGCCTGTGAATTCTCCCACTTAACTCTGCTATGAAGCATTAACTGCATTGCCCTGGCAACCAGGGAGATGATGACAAAATGTGTACTGGTTATGCTGGGTAGGCGGCTGAGGAGTTAGGTTAAGGTATTTAATGCAGGAACATTTTATGTCACAGCAGGATGTTCAGAGAAATTAAGCACTACGGTAGTAGAACTACTACTTGCTTGGTCTCCATTCATGTGAACTGAAAATATTTTTTAAAATGTCATGTGCTATCTTGATTGGTCATATTGTTTGTAATCATGAGTCATAAATCTTACTTTGGACCAGTGGTTCTTACACTGTACAAGGTTATTTTGTTTCCATTGGGAACAAAACCAGTTTCACATTTTAGACTTTTAAAAAATAATGTATGTGTCAATAATTGTGTGAGTCATTGTTCTTAGGAGAGTATTGCTTTCAAGACTGGTTAAAATGTTTCATGCTGGACTTATGACATATGGACATAAAGCCTTTGAGTGCTAGAGGTACTCAGTGGAGGGATCAACTAAAGGTCTTGTTTTACACTGATGTAAATGAAGGTGTTTCTACGCCAAGCTATTACTTACTGTTCAATGAAAGCTATTTTTCAAGCTCTTTTTTTGATACTGTGCAGTTTGAGAGAAGTTTTACTGCATATATATGGGGTACCATTTAAAAGTTTAACCAATCCAACTTCTGAAACATCTATAATTTCTTTTTTTGAGATTTTAGAAACAAATAAGTATATAATATATGAAATCATATACATAAAACAGAAGATGTAGTTAACCTAAGGAAGGACAGGTTCCCGAGGCAAAGGCAGTGAAAGGTAAGACACGCTAACATGTAGTTTGGGAATCAAGATAGTTGAGTCACTGTGCCCATGTCAGCCTCCAGTCTCCTTATAAACCCCTTCTCCCATCCCTCCTCCTCACACACTGCAGGGCCCTAGTTGTTCTTTGTAAATTTGCAGAGCTTAGAAGAGTCTAGAATAGACCTCACCTCTGAGAGACAGCCTAAATAAGGAAAAAGGGGCAGAAGAAGTAATTGTACATGGGATAGTGAAAAGGAAATGGGGAGAAAGATTATGAAGGAAGCTCATGGCCTCACTCCCTTGAAGACATCTCAAAGTCCTTTCTTCCATTGTCTTTTCTTCATATCAGTTGAGGGGGCAGTTTTCCCATTTGTGAACACGTTGTCCCACAGTCTCTCTGTTTAAACAAATTGAAGTTTCATATAATCCAAAATCCATTTGATTCATTAAATTTACCTAAAACTATCAGTGCTAAAATTTACAGTGTTGTTCAGTCACTAAGTCATGTCCTGCTCTCTGTGACTCCATGTTCTGCAGCATGCCAGGCTTCCCTGTCTTTACTATCTCTCTGAGTTTGCTCAAACTCATGTCCATTTAGTCAGTGATGCCATCCAACTATCTCATCCTGTGTGCCCCCTTCTCCTCCTGCCCTCAGTCTTTCCCAGTATCAGAGTCCTTTCCAATGATTTGGCTCTTGGTATCAGGTAGTCAAACTATTGGAGCTTCAGCTTCAGCATCAGTCCTTTCAATGAATATTCAGGGTTAATTTCCTTTAGGATTGACTAGTTTGATCTCCTTGCTGTCCAAGGGACTCTCAAAAGTCTTCTCTAGGACCAGAGCATCAATTCTTCAGTGCTCAGCCTTCTTTATGTTTCAGCTGTCACATCCATACCTGACTACTGGAAGAGCCATAGATTTGACTATATGGTCCTTTGTCAGCAAAGTGATGGCTCTGCTTTTTAATATGATGTCTAGGTTTGTCTAGCTTTACTTCCAAGGAGCAAGTGTCTTTTAATTTCATCTGACTCTTTATAACCCCATGAAGTATAGTCCACCAGACCCCTATGTCCATGGAATTCTCCAGGCAAGAACACTGGATTGGGTAGTTAATTCCTTCTCCAGGAGATCTTCCTGACCCAGGGGTTGAACCCAGCTTTCCTGAATTGCAGGCATATTCTTTAGTGTCTGAGCCAGGGAAACATACATTTTGGAATATAATCAGGCATTCCTGAAAGTTGTCATGGTTACCAGGCTTCTTTTTATTTCAGAAATATCAGTGGAGAGTCTACTGTGTGTCAGTAGTATGAATGGTTCTTGAGAGACAACAGTTAATATGGAACAGTCCTGACAGGGATATGGCCACAGAGTTGGGATGACAGATAATGAAACAGATAAAATGCACTGAGTGTCATGGAAAGAATAAGGCTTCAGGGGTGATTATAGAAATCTTCTATATGACAGGATCAGAAAACGTCTGGATGGAGACCAGAAAAGTGAGAACAAGTTATCTAAATGGTGATCAACCTGAGCAAAGGGGCAACTTGTAAAAAGTGGTGAGCTGGAAGAGATCATGAGTGTTCAAAACTATCCTGGAGCCTGGCTTACAGGGCAGAGCAGACTGAAAAAGTAGTGAGGGTGAAGCAAGGAGAAGTCAGGTCTTAGAGGCCATGAAATGCTAAACTATTTTGAACTTTATCCTGAAAGCAACAGGAAGCAAGTAAAGATTTTGAAGTAGGAGCTTGGGTTGATAAAATTTACATTTTTGAATTATCACTGTGGCAAATGAGTCAGAGGAAGAAAAGATTAGAGCCAAGGAGACCAGCTAAGGGGCTACTCCAGTGATACTACTGGGACATTAGGGGACTCTGAAGTTAAGATATGTAGAGATCTTGCACATGCACAAGCTGGATTTAGAAAAGGCAGAGGAACCAGAGATCAGACTGGCAACCTTTGTTGGATTATAAAGCCAAGGAATTCCAGAAAAACATCTGCTTTGTTGACTTCATGAAAGCCTTTGACTGTGTGGATCACAACAAACTGTAGAAAATTCTAAAGAGACGGGAATACTAGATCACCTTACCTGCCTCCTGAGAAACCTGTATGCAGGTTAAGAAGCAACAGTTAAAACTGGCCATGGAACAACTGACTGTTTTAAAATTGGGAAAGGAGTATGATAAGGCCACATATTGTTATCCTCCTATTTAAATTTTATGCAGAGTACATCACGTGAAATGCCTGGCTGGATGAGTCACAAGCTGGAATCAAGATTGCTGGGAGAAATATCAACAAGCTCAGATATGCATATACTGCTCTAACAGCAGAAAATGAAGAGAAACTAAAGAGCCTCTTGATGAGGGTGAAAGAGGGGAGTGAAAAAGCTGGACTGAAACCCAACATTAGAAAAACTAAGATCATAGCATCCTGTTGCATCACTTCATGGCAAATAGATGGGGAAAAAGTGGAAGCAGTGACATATTTTCTTTTCTTTGCCTCCAAAAACACTGTGGATGGTGACTGAAGCCATGAAATTAAAAGACAATTGCTCCTTGGAAGGAAAGAGATGACAAACTTAGACAATATATTAAAAAGCAGAGCCATCACTTTGGCGACAAAGGTACATATAGTCAAAGCTAATTTTCCAGTCGTCATATAGGGATATGAGAGTTAGACTATAAAGAAGGCTGAGCACTGAAGAATAAAAAAAATTGTGGTGCTGGAAAAGACAAGAGAAAGTCCCTTGGACTTCAAGGAGATCAGTCCAGCCAGTCTTAAAGGAAATCAGTCCTGAATACTCATTGGAGGAACTGATACTGAAGCTGTGAAGCTCCAATGCTCTGGCCACCTGGTGTGAAGATCCGATTCATTGGAGAAGACCCTGATGCTGGGAAAGACTGAAGGCAGGAGGAGAAAGGGGCAACAGAGGATGAGATGGCTAGGTAGCATCACTGACTCACATGAATGAATTTGAACAGACATGAATTTGAGCAAACTTTGGGAGATAGTGAAGGATAGGGGAGCTGGATGGGCTACGGGCTACAGTCCATGGGGTTGCAAAAGAGTCAGACTTAGCAACTAAACAACAAAAATGACAANGGCTGCATACCCTCTTCCAGAGGATCTTATTAACACAGGGATCAGACCGGGTCTCCTGCATTGTAGGCAAATTCTTTAATGTCTGAGTCACAGGGGAAGCCCCAGAAATCACAAACTCTTCCAGAAAGGAAAACTAGAATGAAGAGTGTAAATTGTAAGCAAGAAACTTGAAACGTTCTTACAGTACTGGGGTGGGAGAATCTAGGAAATTTACCCAAGAGTGCAGATGAGAAATAACAGATTGGAAGAAAATCAGATCAGAAGTGAATGACAGAGTTAAAAGTCAGAAAGAGGAATTAGTTAGTGTTCTTCAAAGTTAGCAATGGAAGGAAATGAAAGTCTCTAGGTTTGATGCCTGAAAGGCCATGAGTGTTTCCACGAATTAATGAAGGTGAAAACTCCATTTCCATGTCTTAAAGGATGAATGTTTTGAGGAAATGAACCTGGCAAGTGGACACCAATCATTTGAGAACTCGGTGTGAAAGCTGGATGTGAAGGAAAGAATTAAAATGGAAAATAGCGAAGATTCCTCTCTCCATGTTGAGAGATTTGTTTATTTTTTATAATGAAGGAAAAGGAGTTTATCAGGAGTAGGAAAGACCCCAGAATGATCAAAAGAGAGGCTGAATGGCAGAATAAGATCATGCGAGAGAGAAAGCCTGGAATCAAAGCTTATGTCAATTATCATAAACAAGTAGTGGGTATTTGTCCTATTCGGTCATTAGTATAGCAATGCTGGATCTTCAGCTCCTTAACTTCACCAGTGACCCTTTCAGTAGGCCAATATTACCCGCATTGTATAGATGAGAATTATGAGACTCAGAGAGGGCAAGTGGCTTGCTTCACGAAGTTGAAGAGAATTGATTCAAAACAGAAACTATTAGACTCTGAAGCTCAAACCTGCGCTGAGAGGTGACCCAGTCCCTCATTTGTGTTTGTAAAGAGACACAAGCTATAGTAGAGAGATGTGCTGCATGAGTAAGAGGAACACAGGGAGTCACTGGCTGCCCTGTTCTCCAGGCGGCTTGCGCAGACACCAGAGGGGAAAATGATGTGAGGATGACCTGTTTTGTGTCATTTCCTCTGCAGATGGCTTAGATCTTGAACACAGATCAGTGTAATATTCATCTAGAAACACCAGCATCTAGCCAAGATGAGACTTTATAGGTATTTGCCAAATTAGTAGAAAAAGAAATGTCTGCTTCCTGCTGAAGATCTACTATATAGTCAACCACGGTTCACAATTTTTTGTTAAATATTTTCTTGTAGTTTCAGAATTATATTTGGCAGCCTTTTTCGAGGCAAGTAGATGTTTCTTTTCAGCCTGACCATGTTGAAGAGAAGCAAAGCGAGGGGTGTTGTGGGAAGTATCTGGCAGCGGTAGAGGGCAGCAGGTGTGTGGACATTATGGAAAATGTATGTATCTGAATCATGAAACATATGGCCATTTCTAGACCTGCTTGCTTTGTTTTGTCCTTTAACAGCTTTTCAGTCTCAAAATAAAGCAGTTATTTTACCACCAAAATGGGTTTATTTGGGAATAGAAAGAGGAATTGGAATTCCAGGTATGCAAGCTGTAGCAACAGCCATTGTCACGTACCACAAACAAAGGAGGGGAAGCTTGTAGAGAAAAAGGAGGGCGTTGGGAACGGTTGTTTTGAACCAAAGTCTTTTGGAGAGAATTGAGAATCAGGGTGATGACCGTTTCTTCCCGGCTGAGCTGCTAAGGTAGTCAGTTTCTTAAAGGAGATGCAATGTGTATATCTTTCCCTGTGGAGGTTTGCAATGGATGCTTCTTTCCTATTGATAATTCTTCTCTGGGGCCTGGGAATTGATGATTCATCCTCTAATTTATGTTGCTGGTCTGCTTGAGACTTGCTATCTGAAGTGACCCTTCCTTACTTAGGGTTTTCCTTTGTAAATTTTCACACAGGTAAGAGAGTTGAAGCTCAGACAGTATTCAGTATTTTGCTCAGAGACCTTACCCCAACCCCTAAGGGTGTGCCGATAACCCAAGCAGCTCTGTTTCTGCCCTCAAGCCCTCTTAATGCATTATCTCCTGCTTTATTTTGTGCACTGAAAGAAAAGGAAAGTTAGTGAATTGGGCAGGCATGGAGAAATAATACGAATGAATCAGTCCTATAAAAAATATTCTTAAAAATGTAAATGCCCTCTTATTAATATTCAAATTTGATACTATAGCATGTAATTCTACTGAATAAACCACTTTCTGGATGAAAGAAAGAAAAAAGTCAACTTCATTCCTCTGTACATTTACACGGATTCATACCTCCTTCTCTGCCTTCGACAATGAAGAAAGATTGCTAGACATTTGCTTCCCTTTCTCTCTTGTAAATAAGAAGTCAACCATCCATATTCTCATTTCCTTAATTTTGAGCTGATATAAAACAGTAGACCTTGACCAGCTGCAAGTTGAAAGGAGAAAAATGAAAAGAACAAGATACAATTACAATCATCTATCCCATCGTATCTCACTGAGGCTAACCAGACAAGCCTGTCAGACAAACGGTCCCCAAGTTCTCAAAGGGACAAACTATTCCTAAGCCCTCAGTGCTATTAAAAATTGCCTCTAGTATGATTTGTGTCTGAACTGCTGTTGGGGGAGGGCTGGTGGGTTCATGAGAAAATCATACTTGCTACTTTATTTACCCCATGGCAGAGATCATGCTACAGCTAATACTCACGCTATTGTAGTACTACTACAAGCGGCAGGTTACAGAGTACTTTCTCTATAAGTTACCTACATTTGAACTTAAATGTACTGGTGAGTCTCATATGCAAAATTTGCCACTGAACCACAAGTCACAGAGCTGGTAAATCAGGTTTCAAACCTAGATTCTCTGATTTCAGATATTTTCACAAGCACCTGCTTCTTTTCAACATTTCCTTTAATAGCAGAAGTGTATACATCTATTATTATACCATGATGGGCCTAGTTGACATATTTAAGGTAAGTTTTGTAACTTTCCCACCAGCCTTTCTTCACTGTTTAAAAATTCACTTATTATTGTCACCTACTGTCCTTACCATGTCCTAGAATCTGAGGTAAGCTGGCAAAGATGTGGAGCTCCTAAAATTGTACTACACCATCTTCAGGCTTTAACTGGGTCTCGCAAGGACAACACTAAGTCCATATGAAGGTACTGGCCTGTTCTCTGATGCAGAATGGGTACCACATACATCAGGAGGAAGCCTGTCATCTTGGTGCATGGGCGATCTGAAACATCTGAGTAGGAGTGCCCAAATTCATACAGTATGTATTGATAAAAGTGATTTTTAGGGTTCTGTAATTCAATAGACTCTGTTATTTTTGACTCTCTCTGCAGACTAATCCTTACATTTTTTTCATGGGAGCAGATAACCAGACTTGGGTGAGAGAATTCATTCTCCTCGGCCTGTCCAGTGACTGGGCCACTCAGGTCGCTCTCTTCGTCCTGTTCTCAGTCACTTACCTGCTGACCCTGCTGGGGAACGTCCTCATTGTTCTTCTGATCAGACTGGACAGCCGACTCCACACTCCCATGTATTTCTTTCTCACCAACCTCTCCCTTGTTGATGTCTCCTATGCCACAAGCATCGTTCCTCAGATGCTGGTGCATTTTCTTGCGGGACACAAAGGGATCCCCTACGTGAGCTGTGCAGCCCAGTTATTCTTCTCCCTGGGCCTGGGTGGGATTGAGTTCGTTCTCCTGGCCATGATGGCCTATGACCGCTATGTGGCTGTGTGTGACCCCCTGAGGTACTCGGTCATCATGCACGGAGGGCTCTGTGCTAGGCTGGCCATCACATCCTGGGTCAGTGGCTCTGTCAACTCTCTCATGCAGACCACCATCACCTTTCAGCTGCCCATGTGCACGAACAAGTATATTGATCACATATCCTGTGAACTCTTAGCTGTGGTCAGGCTGGCCTGCGTGGACACCTCCTCCAACGAGGTGGCCATCATGGTTTCTAGCATTGTCTTGCTGATGACACCTTTCTGCCTGGTTCTCTTGTCCTACATCAGAATCGTCTCCACCATCCTAAAGATCCAGTCCACAGAGGGGAGAAAGAAAGCCTTCCACACCTGCGCCTCTCACCTCACAGTGGTTGTCCTGTGCTATGGCATGGCCATTTTCACTTACATCCAGCCCAGTTCCAGCCCTTCTGTGCTTCAGGAGAAGCTGATCTCTGTCTTCTATGCCATTTTGACACCCATGCTGAACCCCATGATTTACAGTCTAAGGAATAAGGAGGTGAAGGAGGCCTGGCAGAAACTACTAGGGCAATTATCTGGATTAACATCGAAACTAGCAGCTTGATGAATAATGAGCATCACTTGGAGAAGAGAGCTTTGCCTGTGAATTCTCCCACTTAACTCTGCTATGAAGCATTAACTGCATTGCCCTGGCAACCAGGGAGATGATGACAAAATGTGTACTGGTTATGCTGGGTAGGCGGCTGAGGAGTTAGGTTAAGGTATTTAATGCAGGAACATTTTATGTCACAGCAGGATGTTCAGAGAAATTAAGCACTACGGTAGTAGAACTACTACTTGCTTGGTCTCCATTCATGTGAACTGAAAATATTTTTTAAAATGTCATGTGCTATCTTGATTGGTCATATTGTTTGTAATCATGAGTCATAAATCTTACTTTGGACCAGTGGTTCTTACACTGTACAAGGTTATTTTGTTTCCATTGGGAACAAAACCAGTTTCACATTTTAGACTTTTAAAAAATAATGTATGTGTCAATAATTGTGTGAGTCATTGTTCTTAGGAGAGTATTGCTTTCAAGACTGGTTAAAATGTTTCATGCTGGACTTATGACATATGGACATAAAGCCTTTGAGTGCTAGAGGTACTCAGTGGAGGGATCAACTAAAGGTCTTGTTTTACACTGATGTAAATGAAGGTGTTTCTACGCCAAGCTATTACTTACTGTTCAATGAAAGCTATTTTTCAAGCTCTTTTTTTGATACTGTGCAGTTTGAGAGAAGTTTTACTGCATATATATGGGGTACCATTTAAAAGTTTAACCAATCCAACTTCTGAAACATCTATAATTTCTTTTTTTGAGATTTTAGAAACAAATAAGTATATAATATATGAAATCATATACATAAAACAGAAGATGTAGTTAACCTAAGGAAGGACAGGTTCCCGAGGCAAAGGCAGTGAAAGGTAAGACACGCTAACATGTAGTTTGGGAATCAAGATAGTTGAGTCACTGTGCCCATGTCAGCCTCCAGTCTCCTTATAAACCCCTTCTCCCATCCCTCCTCCTCACACACTGCAGGGCCCTAGTTGTTCTTTGTAAATTTGCAGAGCTTAGAAGAGTCTAGAATAGACCTCACCTCTGAGAGACAGCCTAAATAAGGAAAAAGGGGCAGAAGAAGTAATTGTACATGGGATAGTGAAAAGGAAATGGGGAGAAAGATTATGAAGGAAGCTCATGGCCTCACTCCCTTGAAGACATCTCAAAGTCCTTTCTTCCATTGTCTTTTCTTCATATCAGTTGAGGGGGCAGTTTTCCCATTTGTGAACACGTTGTCCCACAGTCTCTCTGTTTAAACAAATTGAAGTTTCATATAATCCAAAATCCATTTGATTCATTAAATTTACCTAAAACTATCAGTGCTAAAATTTACAGTGTTGTTCAGTCACTAAGTCATGTCCTGCTCTCTGTGACTCCATGTTCTGCAGCATGCCAGGCTTCCCTGTCTTTACTATCTCTCTGAGTTTGCTCAAACTCATGTCCATTTAGTCAGTGATGCCATCCAACTATCTCATCCTGTGTGCCCCCTTCTCCTCCTGCCCTCAGTCTTTCCCAGTATCAGAGTCCTTTCCAATGATTTGGCTCTTGGTATCAGGTAGTCAAACTATTGGAGCTTCAGCTTCAGCATCAGTCCTTTCAATGAATATTCAGGGTTAATTTCCTTTAGGATTGACTAGTTTGATCTCCTTGCTGTCCAAGGGACTCTCAAAAGTCTTCTCTAGGACCAGAGCATCAATTCTTCAGTGCTCAGCCTTCTTTATGTTTCAGCTGTCACATCCATACCTGACTACTGGAAGAGCCATAGATTTGACTATATGGTCCTTTGTCAGCAAAGTGATGGCTCTGCTTTTTAATATGATGTCTAGGTTTGTCTAGCTTTACTTCCAAGGAGCAAGTGTCTTTTAATTTCATCTGACTCTTTATAACCCCATGAAGTATAGTCCACCAGACCCCTATGTCCATGGAATTCTCCAGGCAAGAACACTGGATTGGGTAGTTAATTCCTTCTCCAGGAGATCTTCCTGACCCAGGGGTTGAACCCAGCTTTCCTGAATTGCAGGCATATTCTTTAGTGTCTGAGCCAGGGAAACATACATTTTGGAATATAATCAGGCATTCCTGAAAGTTGTCATGGTTACCAGGCTTCTTTTTATTTCAGAAATATCAGTGGAGAGTCTACTGTGTGTCAGTAGTATGAATGGTTCTTGAGAGACAACAGTTAATATGGAACAGTCCTGACAGGGATATGGCCACAGAGTTGGGATGACAGATAATGAAACAGATAAAATGCACTGAGTGTCATGGAAAGAATAAGGCTTCAGGGGTGATTATAGAAATCTTCTATATGACAGGATCAGAAAACGTCTGGATGGAGACCAGAAAAGTGAGAACAAGTTATCTAAATGGTGATCAACCTGAGCAAAGGGGCAACTTGTAAAAAGTGGTGAGCTGGAAGAGATCATGAGTGTTCAAAACTATCCTGGAGCCTGGCTTACAGGGCAGAGCAGACTGAAAAAGTAGTGAGGGTGAAGCAAGGAGAAGTCAGGTCTTAGAGGCCATGAAATGCTAAACTATTTTGAACTTTATCCTGAAAGCAACAGGAAGCAAGTAAAGATTTTGAAGTAGGAGCTTGGGTTGATAAAATTTACATTTTTGAATTATCACTGTGGCAAATGAGTCAGAGGAAGAAAAGATTAGAGCCAAGGAGACCAGCTAAGGGGCTACTCCAGTGATACTACTGGGACATTAGGGGACTCTGAAGTTAAGATATGTAGAGATCTTGCACATGCACAAGCTGGATTTAGAAAAGGCAGAGGAACCAGAGATCAGACTGGCAACCTTTGTTGGATTATAAAGCCAAGGAATTCCAGAAAAACATCTGCTTTGTTGACTTCATGAAAGCCTTTGACTGTGTGGATCACAACAAACTGTAGAAAATTCTAAAGAGACGGGAATACTAGATCACCTTACCTGCCTCCTGAGAAACCTGTATGCAGGTTAAGAAGCAACAGTTAAAACTGGCCATGGAACAACTGACTGTTTTAAAATTGGGAAAGGAGTATGATAAGGCCACATATTGTTATCCTCCTATTTAAATTTTATGCAGAGTACATCACGTGAAATGCCTGGCTGGATGAGTCACAAGCTGGAATCAAGATTGCTGGGAGAAATATCAACAAGCTCAGATATGCATATACTGCTCTAACAGCAGAAAATGAAGAGAAACTAAAGAGCCTCTTGATGAGGGTGAAAGAGGGGAGTGAAAAAGCTGGACTGAAACCCAACATTAGAAAAACTAAGATCATAGCATCCTGTTGCATCACTTCATGGCAAATAGATGGGGAAAAAGTGGAAGCAGTGACATATTTTCTTTTCTTTGCCTCCAAAAACACTGTGGATGGTGACTGAAGCCATGAAATTAAAAGACAATTGCTCCTTGGAAGGAAAGAGATGACAAACTTAGACAATATATTAAAAAGCAGAGCCATCACTTTGGCGACAAAGGTACATATAGTCAAAGCTAATTTTCCAGTCGTCATATAGGGATATGAGAGTTAGACTATAAAGAAGGCTGAGCACTGAAGAATAAAAAAAATTGTGGTGCTGGAAAAGACAAGAGAAAGTCCCTTGGACTTCAAGGAGATCAGTCCAGCCAGTCTTAAAGGAAATCAGTCCTGAATACTCATTGGAGGAACTGATACTGAAGCTGTGAAGCTCCAATGCTCTGGCCACCTGGTGTGAAGATCCGACTCATTGGAGAAGACCCTGATGCTGGGAAAGACTGAAGGCAGGAGGAGAAAGGGGCAACAGAGGATGAGATGGCTAGGTAGCATCACTGACTCACATGAATGAATTTGAACAGACATGAATTTGAGCAAACTTTGGGAGATAGTGAAGGATAGGGGAGCTGGATGGGCTACGGGCTACAGTCCATGGGGTTGCAAAAGAGTCAGACTTAGCAACTAAACAACAAAAATGACAAGGGTTATAGAAGGGTTATAACGTGGATGGCTGATGGGTTGCATAGAGGGTTGGATGAGCACATGAGTGAGTATTGAGATGGTTACAGACAGGTAAATGAGTAGATGTATTAATGATGCTAAGAATTTTATTT
>SJYW01055861.1:162187-191700 GCA_006410735.1 Raphicerus campestris | reverse complement strand
TCCCTTTCTGGGACCTTATTTTGAGTCTTAAATCTTTCTGTATGGCATTACTGTTTTTAAAAGTTGAAAACCAATGTAAAATATGTACTTGGTTGTCCATCTGTCCTTACATTGCTCACAGGAGTCCATTAGATTCTTGGCACACGCCTCAGGGGGGCGAAGCACAACTCTACTTTCAGAAGGAGAGATGAAGGCGTCGTAGAGCCAAAGGCAATAGCTGTTTTTATTTTGCCCAAGTTTGGATGCAGGTCTAGTCATTGTCCACGAGGAAAAGTGTTCAGTTTAGTTCAGTTCAGTCACTCAGTGATGTGCGACTCTTTGAGACCTCATGGACTGCAGCACACCAGGCTTCCCTGTCCATCACCAACTCCCGGAGTCTACTCAAACTCATGTCCATTGAGTCAGTGATACCATGCAACCATCTCATCCTCTGTCGTCCNCCCCCAAAATAAAGTCAGCCACTGTTTCTACTGTTTCCCCATCTATCTGCCATGAAGTGATAGGACTGGATGCCATGATCTTTGTTTTCTGAATGTTGAGCTTTAAGCCAACTTTTTCACTCTCCTCTTTCATTTTCATCAAGAGGCTTTTTAGTTCTTCTTCACTTTCTGCCATAAAGATGGTATATGCCATGCATATACCTTTATACATAACCTCTGCATATCTGAGGTTATTGATATTTCTCCCGGCAATCTTGATTCCAGCTTTGTTTCATCCAGCCCAGCATTTCTCATGATGTATTCTGCATATAAGTTAAATAAACAGGGTGGCAATTTACAGCCTTGATGTACTCCTTTTCTTATTTGGAATCAATCTGTTGTTCCATGTCCAGTCCTAACTGTTGCTTCCTGACCTGCATACAGGTTTCTCAAGAGGCAGGTCAGGTGATCTGATATTCTCATCTCTTTCAGAATTTTCCAGTTTATTGTGAGCCACACAGTCAAAAGCTTTGGCATAGTCAATAAAGCAGAAAT
This sequence comes from Raphicerus campestris, assembly GCA_006410735.1. Taxonomy (NCBI): domain Eukaryota; kingdom Metazoa; phylum Chordata; class Mammalia; order Artiodactyla; family Bovidae; genus Raphicerus; species Raphicerus campestris. The sequence continues at coordinate 190,726 of SJYW01055861.1, read as the reverse complement.
AGATGTTTTTCTGGAACTCTCTTGCTTTTTCCATGATCCAGCGGATGTTGGCAATTTGATCTCTGGCTCCTCTGCCTTTTCTAAAACCAGCTTGAACATATAGAAGTTCATGGTTCATGTATTGCTGAAGTCTGGCTTGGAGACTTTTGAGCATTACTTTACTAGCGTGTGAGATGAGTGCAATTGTCAAGTAGTTTGAGCATTCTTTGGCATGTATTGAAAGTTAAATATCATGTTTGGACTGTACAAGATTATCCTATCCTCAGAAAGCTGCCGTCTCCAGCTTCTTAGAATGACCTAAGTCTTTAGTAGTTTGTTGTAGTCTGAGGGGGATGGAGTACCATCTTCCACAGAGAGAAGAAATGTGGCATCAAGGCCTTACTCTTGAGGGTTGGGAGTGGAGGCAACAATTAACACTCTAATGCTTACAGATCCCAAAGGCACTCTGCCTACCTTTCTAATTCAGCCACTGTCACACCTTATTAGGTTTGTGTCTGAGCCAATTCTGGGGCACCTGTGAGCTTCTTCTCCTCAGTTTCCCTCACAAACTAAACTAGTCCCTGGTGATTTTAGCCCAGAAACCAAGAAACTTAATCCCTGTGGTCCATACATTTTTGAGGAAGAGCACTCTTCAGAAAGCAACATAAACCTGGACTAAAGAACACATGACCATTTTTTCTGGTACTAATGAATGTCTGTTAATAGAGGTACTAAGAGAGGGTGGTTGTAAGCAGAGGTTTTTTAGGAGAGGTAGAAATAGAAATGATGTGATTTGTCAAAGACTTGAGTTGAAAATATAAACCATGAATGTTGGAATCTTCTCACCCTGTTTAAAACAGCAAAAGTGGTTAAATAATACTGCTTTCCAGATGTTGGAGGCTTAATTATATTTTTGTTGTAAGAGTTTCTCAATTCTAAACTTTAGTACTGACAGAGAAAGGAAGTATGAAACAGAGGGGAATAGTGGAGATGATTAATAATTAAAGATTGGAATTCCTATGGATGCATTCTGCATCTTTTTTTTTTTCAGGGAAACACTTATTTAACAACCCAGATGTAAATGATTATTAGATATTGATATTCTTGAACATATAAGAGGAGGTTATTACATCTCTGGACATAGCTTTAAAGTGTCTTTTCTCATAGTGTTTGGATTTTCCTTCCAGTGATAGGAATTTGAAATGTGAAATGATTAAATGGATTGCTTATGTTCATAAACAGTGAGACTATGAAGTGGCACTAGAAATAAGGTCTCCTCACTACAGAATGAGCTGTAGGGGTTATACTATGGAAAGCTGCCAAGCTTAGGGAATTATACTACAAAAGAATACCCTAGTCTTACCTATAGGGGACAAGAGATACAAAGAAAGTGAGCATTTACAAATGAAATCATGGTAACATATATCATCAAAGGTGAATTTCAGGTTTTTAGATATTGGACAGTGTCTCTATAATTGGACTCAGCTTACATTAAAAGTCAGGCAACAAAAAATTCCAGATGTGAAATAGATAATAAAACCATGAAAAGGAAAAACTAGTTTCCCTCTCAGGGTATTAAACCATATTTGAAACTTCATCCCTCTAAGTGACCTTGGGATCTTTTGTTTCCAAATACTAGGGTGATGCAAATATTTCTGCTCATGATAGATGAACTTAGTGTATACAACATCCAAGTATTCACCTACCGGTTTGATGACTCTTTCTTTAAATTGAAGTGCCATTCTATTGACAACTCAACTGCCAAAAGGTATGATTCTCGTTTATTCTGACCAGCATGAAAGAAAACATATCTTTAGGTTGTGGGCCCCACCTTCATGGGCTCTGCTTCTGCATTTAGGACTTCTATTTGAATTCTTACAAAAGATGATATACAAACACTTTTATATAGAGAAAAAAAGGTGTTGGCTTTTCATCCCTTAGCTGAAGGTATCATCTCTACAGTGAATGGGTAATGTGGAGATCATATGGGTCACGGGCTCACCTATAAGCCTTCACACTGTTGGAGATTGGATATTTGAGGTTTATCCATCCACGCAGTCTTTGAATTGGCATGACTAATGGAAGAGATAGTTATTCTGAAATATTTTTCTGAAAGGTATTACACTGGGGGAGTTCTGTAGTATATACACCTGCTAAATTTTTCAAATTAATGCTTTTTTCTAATGAGTGGAAAGATAGCAAGATAACTTATGAAGCTGTCAGCGAGTATAAGTAGAAAGTATTGTTGGATAGTTTTAAAGGTGTAATATACTGATCAGGGCAGTTTAATAAAATGTGACAATAAATATGGAAAAAAAAAAGTACCCATGTGTCAAGCCCTGGATATTTCCTTACAAAGGGAAATCAAGCATTTTGGAGTATTGTTCCGCATAGTAGTAATAGAAACTAAATGCAATTAAAATTGTTTAATGGGCTTCTCTGGTGGCTCAGATGGCAAAGAATTCACCTGCAATGCGGGAGATCCAAGTTCAAACCCTGGGTTGGGAAGATGCCCTGGGAAAGGGAATGGCTGTCCACTCCAGTATTCTTGCCTGGAGAATTCTATGGACTGAGAAGCCTGGTGGGATGCGTTCCATGGGGTCGCAAAGAGTTGGACACAGCTGAAAGGACTGAGCACGCATGCGCACAAGCTGATATACTAGTTCACACTAAGGTTAGATACTTTGTACTTGAAAACTCCTAATCAGTTTTATCTTTAACCATTTTATGAAAAAGAAAGAAACTGCTAAACATAAAAGTAATAGCCTCAGGCGTTAGCGGCAGCGCTTTCATCGACTATTTCAACGACATCTACTGGGCAGTATCACATAGTGTGTTCTATTAGGTACGGCCACTGTGCCTATCCTACATCCACCTCAATTCATAAAACACAAGCGTGAGCAAGTCCTCCCCTTAGCTCATGTTTAAGGAGAGGAACAACTGAGGCATGTCACTGCTCACTACAATGTTCTGAGCAGGCAGCAGAGCTTGCTTATTTTTGAGTAAACAAAGAAACTCAAAACAGAGAGAGGTATTGAAGTTTGGACATATGAACATATTACCCAAAGGATAAGATTTATTAGTTTTATTCTTAAAATAAAATATGTATTATTTTATGTATACATCATTATTTATACACTCACACACACACACACAGTGAAGTGATTNACCCTACAGCCACCTCAACTCATAAAACACAAGCGTGAGCAAGTCCTCCCCTTACGGTGCCCATGTTTAAGGAGAGGAACAACAGAGGCGTGTCACTGCTCACTACAATGTTCTGAGCAGGCAGCAGAGCTTGCTTATTTTTGAGTAAACAAAGAAACTCAAAAAAACAGAGAGAGGTATTGAAGTTTGGACATATGAACATATTACCCAAAGAATAAGATTTATTAGTTTTATTCTTAAAATAAAATTTGTATTATTTTATGTATACATCATTATTTATACACTCACACACACACACACAGTGAAGTGATTACCATGATCAAGATAATTAACATATTGTTCTCATTGTTCTCTCACATAATTCCTTGTTTGTTTGTGATGAGCACCTAAAATCAAATTTCTTAGCAAATTCCAAGTATTAAATGTCATACTAATAACTGTAGTCATCATGGTCTTCTTTAAATCTCTAGACTTTTTCACCCTAAATTATGAACCTCCGTATATTTGACCAACATTGCCCAGTTTCCTCCACCTCTTGGCCCTTGGTAACAACCACCTTTCTACTCTCTGTCTTTGGTGTTGAGATTCCACGGATAAGTGAGGTCATGCAATTTTTCTCTTTCTGTGCCTGGCTTATTTCACTNCTTTTTCACCCTAAATTATGAACCTCTGTATATTTGACCAACATTACCCAGTTTCCTCCACCTCTCGGCCCTTGATAACAATACTCTCAACAAAACCATCAGAGAGAGTTTGATTCCAGAGAGAGATTCCACAGGTAAGTGAGATCATGCAGTTTTTCTCTTTCTGTGCCTGGCTTATTTCACTTAGCAGAATGTCTTCCAGGTTCACCTATGTTGTTACAAATGACAATATCTTTTTCCTTTTAAGGCTGAAAAATATTCCATTTTTTATGTGTATATACCATGATTTTTTAATCTGTTTAACTTTCCACAAATACTAAATTTATTTCCATCTCTTATNCACCTTTCTACTCTCTGTCTTTGGTGTTGAGATTCCACGGATAAGTGAGGTCATGCAATTTTTCTCTTTCTGTGCCTGGCTTATTTCACTTAGCAGAATGTCTTCCAGGTTCACCTGTGTTGTTACAAATGACAATATCTTTTTCCTTTTAAGGCTGAAAAATATTCCATTTTTGTATGTGTATATACCATGATTTTTTAATCTGTTTAACTTTCCACAAATACTAAATTTATTTCCATCTCTTATCTATCATAAATGATGGTGCAGTGATTTTGAGAGTACCGATAAGTTTGAGGTACTGATTTTATTTCCTTTGGTTATGTACAAAAGTGGAATTGCTGGATCTTATGATGATTCTATTTTTTGAAGACTCTCCATACTATTTTCCATATTGGCCATACCAATTTACATACCCATCAATGGTGTAAAAGGGTTCTCTTTTCTTAACATCATTGCTAACACTTACCTTTTTTTCCTTTGGTAATAGCTGTCCTAACAGGTGTGAGGTTATAGCTCATTGTGATTTTGATTTTGATTTCCATGATAATTGGTGATGTTAAAATATCTTTAAATACATCTGTCAGCTATTTATATGTTAGATCTCTAGACTTATTCATCCTCATAAATATGTCTTCTTTGGAAAAATCTCTACTCGACTTCTGCCATTTTAAAAAACCAGGCTGTTTGCTGTCCTTACTATCTATTTGTGGGAGTTCTTTGTATATTTTGGATATCAATGCTTTATTAGGTATATAGTTTACCAATGTTGTAGGCATTGACTTGGATCTTCATATTGCTTTGGGTGCTATTGACATTTTAACAATATTAATTATTCTAAGACATGAACATGAGATATCTTTCAATTTAGGTATGTCTTATTTAACTTCTTTCTTTAATATTTATAATTTTTAGCACACACGTCATTTTTCTTCTTGGTTAAATTTATTCCTAAGTATTCTTTTTGATGTGGGATTTTTTTTCCCTTTGATTTCCTTTTTGGATGCAGTGATGTTGCAACAATGCCAGTAATTTTTGTTTGTTGATTTGCATCCTGCAATTTACTGAACTCATTTTATTTATAGCAGTGTTTCGGTAGAGTCTAGGGTTTTCTGCATAAGATTATGTCATTTTCAAACAGAGGTAATTTTACTTCTTTCTGGTTAGAATACCTTTTATTCCTTTTTCTTGTCTGATTGCTCTTGTTAATATTTCTAGTATCAAATAGAGATGAGAATGGACATCCTTGCCTTGTTCTGAATCTTAGAGAAAAACTTTAATAAGTTTTTCCACATTGTTTATGACATTAGCTGTTGGCTTTTTATAAGTAGCCTTTGTTGTGTTCGTCAAGTTTCCTTTTATACCTGTCTTGTTGAGAGTTTAAATCATGAATGGCTATTAAACTTTGCCAGGGGGTTTCTCTGCATTTTTCATTCTGCCGGTGTGATGCGTCATGTTGATTGATTTGGATTTGTTGAACTATCCTTGCATTCCATAGATAAATCCTGCTTGATTGTTGTATGTAATCCTTTTCATGTATTTTTGAATTTTTGTTTGCTGTTTATTAAGAATTTTTTCATCTATGTTCTTTAAAGATGTTGGTCTTACCTCATGGTATCATTGTTTGACTTTTGTATCAGTATCGTGCTAGCCTGATAAAATGAATTTGGAAGTATTCTGTAGAGATAAGACACAGAAAGTGCTCACTTCTTCAGTCTCTCTGAGGACTACTAATTACCTGCCTTACAGGCTCGCAGATGCAGGGTAATTAGAAGCTTGACCTTAAGACAGCAACTGGGAAAATACACAGTTAGTCCTTTTCCTGGTAGCTCAGATGGTAAAGAATTTGCCCGCAATGCAGGAGACGTGGGTTTGATCCCTGGGTCAGCAAGATCCCCTGAAGGAGGGCATGGAAACCCACTCCAGTATTCTTATCTGGGAAATCCCATGGACAGAGGAGCCTGGAAGGGTACAGTTCATGGGATTGCAAAGAGTCAGACACAACTGAGCAACTAAATGTATGTGGTGCTGTTGAGTGCTGAGGCCCCAGATCTCAGAGTCAGGTGATCTGGGAGCCAGTCCCTCATGTGCAGCCATCAGAGTTGGTGTTTCTAAGGTGTGATCCAGGGAATGCTGGGAGTTGCGGGATTCCTCCCATTTGTAAGGCAGTGTGTCGGTGGTGGCGTTCATGGGCATGAACATGTCTCAGATTCTTCTACTTATTTTGATGTGGATGTTTTATCAATCATTCAGTGTATAGGAGCCTCTCAACTAGTTTCTGAATTTCTGTCGGAGGGAATTAATCTGTGTGTAGAGGTTTATTTAATGTATCCATAGGAAGAGAGAAAGCTAGGAGTCTCTTATTCTGCCATCTTGTTGACATCCTTTCTCTGGTTTTATTGTCTATTAAAGGAGCATTGGGGCTTCCCTCGGAGAAGGCAATGGCACCCCACTCCAGCACTCTTGCCTGGAAAATTCCATGGATGGAGGAGCCTGGTGGGCTGCAGTCCATGGGGTCGCTAAGAGTCGGACACGACTGAGCAACTTCACTTTCACTTTTCACTTTCATGCATTGGAGGAGGAAATGACAACCCACTCCAGTGTTCTTGCCTGGAGAATCCCAGGGACAGGGGAGCCTCATGGGCTGCCGTCTATGGGGTCACACAGAGTCAGACACAACTGAAGTGACTCAGCAGCAGCAGCAGCAGCAACAGGGGCTTCCCTGGTGGCTCAGTGGTAAAGAATCTGTTGTTGATGCAGGAGATGCAGGTTTGATCCCTGGATCAGGAATATCCCATGGAGGAGGAAATGGCAACCCACTCTAGTATTCTTGCCTGGGAAATCTCATGGACAGAGTAGCCTTGCAGCCTACAGTTTGTGGGGATCCAGAAAAGTCAAAGAGATGATTTAGCGACTATACAACAACAAAGGAGCATAAGGTAACTGGCAAAAATGTTTAAGTAGCCAGAGTTGCAGCAAATACTGAGAAGAGAACACAGACAAACTGATACAGGAGAAAGAGCTGAATAAAGCTGACACTCAGCTACAGTCATTGTTCAACACTGGTTTCCAGGAAGTAGATATTTCTCAGATGGGTCATGATTGAGGAAAGCAAAGTGAGGGGTAGTATTGAAAGTATCCTGATGTAGCAGAAATGAAGGAATTGTTTAAAGGGGGCAATCAGGTTGTGAGAAGGACATCAGGAAAGATGTTTGTAAAAATCCATGTGTCTAAATCATGAATAAGAAGGGCATTTATTGAACTGCTTATTTTGTGCTTTAAGAGTGGAAGCATGAACGTCTTTCTTCACCTTTCTGCTCAGAAACCCTGGCCTGACATCTATGTGGGTTCAGATAAGAGGCAAGCAGCTCTGCCTCTCCTCTCAGTCTCTCTCGCTGCCTTTATCTCCTGTTTTCTCTTGTTTTGTCCACTGAGAGGAAAGGAAATTAAAAATATGCAGGCACGGAGGAAAAGTAAGAATGAGTCAGTGCTTCAGACATGGCAAAAAACTATGTTGTTTAGAATTGACCTTAAAACATATTAGATCTACTGAAAAAGTGCTGCTGAGGAAAGAAAACAAAGTGGAAACTCTATTCTGTGTATCTACAAGAATCCATACCTTCTCTTCCTTGAACAGTAAGAAAGAGTCCTTNAATCCATGTGTCTAAATCATGAATAAGAAGGGCATTTATTGAACTGCTTATTTTGTGCTTTAAGAGTGGAAGCATGAACGCCTTTCCTCACCTTTCTGCTCAGAAACCCTGGCCTGACATCTATGTGGGTTCAGATAAGAGGCAAGCAGCTCTGCTTCTCCTCTCAGTCTCTCTCGCTGCCTTTATCTCCTGTTTTCTCTTGTTTGTCCACTGAGAGGAAAGGAAATTAAAAATGTGCAGGCATGGAGGAAAAGTAAGAATGAGTCCGTGCTTCAGACATGGCAAAAAGCTATGTTGTTAGGAATTGACCTCAAAACATATTAGATCTACTGAAAAAGTGCTGCTGAGGAAAGAAAACAAAGTGGAAACTCTATTCTGTGTGTCTGCAAGAATCCATACCTTCTCTTCCTTGAACAGTAAGAAAGAGTCCTTAGCCGTACGCTTTCCTTTCTTTCTTACATTGAGAAAGCCTAAACATTCATAACCTTCCTTGTTTTCTTTTAAGCCAATATAAAAATGGTAGATTATCAATAATAGTTGAAGAGAAAAAATAAGACAAGGCCCAACTACAATTCTCTTATCTGTCTCATCCCACTAAGTCTAGTAAAAACACCGAACGGAAGAAAAAGTCCTCAGAATATCCCACCAAGCCCTAAGATTCATTAAATGTTGCCTACAGTTCTATTTTTTAAACATCTATGTAGGAATCTATAGAGGAGATATGAGGAAAGTCACATCTGTTACTTTATTTACCCCCAGGCAGAGGTCATGTTACTACTACTTGTCATACTCCTATAGAACTACTACCAGTAACAATTCACAAGTACTTTCTCCAGAAGTTTCCTTCATTTGAGCTTAAATGTATAGTAAGTTGCATAAGTCTGTTTCATAAATAGAAGTTTGTCACTAAACCAAGATCACATAGCTGCTAAATAAAATTAGGTTTCAAACCTAGGTTCACTGATTCCAGATCTTTCTATAAGTCTCTCTCTGTTCCCAATATTCCCTTTTATAATAGATTTATCCAGTTCATCATGATGGGTCTAGCTGACATGTATAATGCAGGCTTTTAAAAAAATTCCATCCAAGTTTTTCTTCATTGTTTATCATTTTATCTATTACGGTCACCTACCATCCTTTCCATATCCTAGAATCTGTTGTAAGCTGGTTAAGATATGGAGTTCTTAAAATTGCTCTGAGGTTATCTTCAGACTTTAACTGAATCTCCTAGAGACCACATCAGATTCTTATAAAAGCACTGGGCTATCTCTGATACAGAGTAGATATAATAAGTATCAGTATAAAGCCTGTCATCTTGATCCATAAATGATCTGAAACATCTAAGGCTGGTTAATTTCATATAGTATGTATTGATAAAAAATTATTTTTATGATTCTTTGACTGAATATTGAAGGCAAAAGGAAAAGGGCGCATCTGAGGAATGATATGGTTAGATAGCATCATCAAACAGAGAAGGCAATGGCACCCCACTCCAGTACTCTTACCTGGAAAATCCCATGGATGGAGGAGTCTGGTAGGCTGCAGTTCATGGGGTCGCTAAGAGTCAGACAAGACTGTGGGACTTCACTTTCACTTTTCACTTTCATGCATTGGAGAAGGAAATGGCAACCCACTCCAGTGTTCTTGCCTGGAGAATCCCAGGGATGGGGGAGCCTGGTGGGCTGCCGTCTATGGGGTCGCACAGAGTTGGACATGACTGAAGCGACTTAGCAGCAACAGCAGCAGCATCAGATCAATGGACATCACTTTGAGCAGCTCTAGGAGGCAGTGAAGCCTGGTGTGTTGCAGTCCATGGGATTGCAAAAAATCAGACATGATTTAGCAACTGAACAACAAAAATGGTCCTTTGATTCAACAGCTTCTATTATTTCTGAGTCTCTGCAGATTAATAACCTCACATCTTTTAATGGGAGCAGATAACCAGACTTGGGTGAGAGAATTCATTCTCCTCGGCCTGTCCAGTGACTGGGACACTCAAGTCACTCTCTTTGTCCTGTTCTTGGTTATGTACTTGCTGACAGTGCTAGGTAACATCCTCATTGTTCTTCTGATCAGACTGGACAGCCGACTCCACACTCCCATGTATTTCTTTCTCACCAACCTCTCCCTTGTTGATGTCTCCTATGCCACAAGCATCGTTCCTCAGATGCTGGTGCATTTTCTTGCGGGACATAAAGGGATCCCCTACGTGAGCTGTGCAGCCCAGTTATTCTTCTCCCTGGGCCTGGGTGGGATTGAGTTTGTTCTCCTGGCCGTGATGGCCTATGACCGCTATGTGGCTGTGTGCGACCCCCTGAGATACTCGGTCATCATGCACGGAGGGCTCTGTGCTAGGCTGGCCATCACATCCTGGGTCAGTGGCTCTGTCAACTCTCTCATTCATACTGCCATCACCTTTCAGCTGCCCATGTGCACGAACAAGTATATTGATCACATATCCTGTGAAATCCTAGCTGTGGTCAGGCTGGCCTGTGTGGACACTTCCTCCAATGAGATCTCAGTAGTGGTTTCTAGCATTGTGTTGCTGATGACACCTTTCTGCCTGGTCCTCCTGTCCTACATCAGGATCATCTCCACCATCCTAAAGATCCAGTCCACAGAGGGGAGAAAGAAAGCCTTCCACACCTGCGCCTCTCACCTCACAGTGGTTGTCCTGTGCTATGGCATGGCCATTTTCACTTACATCCAGCCCAATTCCAGCCCTTCTGTGCTTCAGGAGAAGTTGATCTCTGTCTTCTATGCCATTTTGACACCCATGCTGAACCCCATGATTTACAGTCTAAAGAATAAGGAGGTGAAGAGAGCTTGGCAGAAACTACTAGGACAATTATTTGGATTATCGTTGAAACTGGCAACTTGATGAATCACGAGCATCACTTGGAGAAAGGAGCTTTGCCTGTGTGTTCTCTTACCCATCTCAGATATGAAGCCTTGTAACTGCATTGCCTTGGCAACCAGGAAGGAGATGACAAAACATGTGCTTGTGATGTTGGGTAGGAGGCTGAGTGACTGGGTTGGGTGTGGGATGTGGGGGTGTTTTTATGTCACAGCAGGATGTTCAGAGACAGTAAGCAGTGCTGAAATAGAACTTTCCACTGTTATCCACTCAGTATCCATTCATATGACCCTAGACTATTTGAAGAAAATATTTATTGTTTTGATAGCAACATGAAAAATTGTTGCAACTATGGACCCATTCTTGGATTTTACCTTGGAATGCTGAATTATTCAACCACATTTTAAGGAGGTCATTTCATTTCCACTGGGAACAAAATGCATTTTCATGTTTGAACACTCAAAACATTGTGTGCCATATATAGTCACATTTATTAATTGTGTGAGCCACTATCTTAAGGAGCATGTTGCTATCAACTCTGAAATGTTTTTTGCACAACCTATTGCATGTGGACATACAGTCTCTGTCTGAGTAATGGAAATAAATGAGAGGAGAAATATCAAATAAAGTTCTTTTTACTGCAATAAAGATATAATTGTTTATGATTGACATTATTTAAGAAAAATATGAGACTGCTACTGCTAAATAGCATATGAATAATTTGGTAAGGAAACAATTGTATATATTGGGTACCTTTCAAAAGGTAAAATTGTAATTTCTGAAAATTCAGCAAACCTTTCTTTGAACTTTTGGGAAAAAATAAGCAAATAAACAAGAAGATAAATGAATACAATGTTCAGTTCAGTTCAGTTCAGTTGCTCGGTTGTGTCTGTCTCTTGGCAACCCCATGAATTGCAGCACACCAGGCCTCCCTGTCCATCACCATCTCCTGGAGTTCACTCAGACTCATGTCCATTGAGTCAGTGATGCCATCCAGCCATCTCATCCTCTGTCGTCCCCTTCTCCTCCTGCCCCCAATCCCTCCCAGCATCAGAGTCTTTTCCAGTGAGTCCACTCTTTGCATGAGGTGGCCAAAGCACTGGAGTTTCAGCTAAGACACAGTTAATCGAAGGAAAGTAGTTTCCTTGAATAAGCCAGTGAAAGATAATACAGCTTTAATATGGATTTTGTGGTATAAGGATAGGTCAGTCTGCTGTGCAGATGTTATTCTCAAGTCTCCACATTAAAGGTGTTCTTGTACTCCTCTCCACACACCTCACACACAGAGGCACAAACCTCTACTTAAATCTTAACCTCCTATTTAAATCCCCTCTAAATCTTGTGAGCTGACATTGCCTGTGAGTGCAACTTGTCTCTGAGGATAAACCTGAATAAGGTAAAAGGGGGAAGAAATGATTAAACAAGGGATAGGTAAGAGAGGAGATAAAGAATATGATAATAGTGGGTCTTCTCACTCTCTTCAAGGAGTCTAAAAGAGAGACCTTCCTTTTTTATCTCCTTTTTAAGTCAATTGATTAGTTTTGGGTTGACTTGCATTTCAGCAGTGGTGATCAGTTGAGGGATTTCCATTGGCACCAATTCTTCTCTGTGAAACAAGATGGATTACTCATGGCTGAGAGTGCAGAGGAAGAAGAGATGAAGGTGTGAGATGTGAGTATGGTGAAGGTTAACAGCCCACAGTGGGATACAGACAAGTGTGCCTCTTTCACTTGTAGACACCACTCTCTGCCTCAAGTATCTTTAAATTTCATCTCAGTATCTTCAATTACAAGGCCACAAAGGTCACATTTTCCCTCTAATTTGGCCAACTTTATTCTCAGCTGTCTCAAAGTTACATATGATCATTTTGTGGACATTGACTTTGTCGAAGACAATACTATAGGCATTGTGTGGTATCAAAGTTGTGTTTAGATATGGCCACTTGTTGTTCACTGGCTAAATTGTGTCCAACTCTTTGCAACCCCATGGACCGCAGCAGCCAGGCTTCTCTGTTCTTTACAGTCTCCTGAAGTTAGCTCAAATTCATGTCCGTTGAGTTGATGATGCTATCTATCTCATCCTCTGTTGTCCCCTTCTTTTGCATTCCATCTTTCCCAACATCAGGGTCTTTTCAAATGAGTTGGCTCTTCGCATCATGTGGCCAAAGTATTGGAGCTTCAGTTTTAGCATCAGTCCTTCCAATGAATATTCAGAGTTGACTTCCTTTAGGATTGATTGGTTTGATCTCCTTGTAGTCCAAGGGACTTTCTCTTGTCTTCTCTAACACCACAATTCAAAAGCATCACTTCTCTAGTGTTCAGCCTTTGTTATGTCCAACTCTCACATCCATACATGACTACTGGAAAAACCATAGCTTTTGATACATACACCTTTGTTGTTAAAGCGATGTCTCTGTTTTTTAATAATACTCTGTCTAGGTTTGTCATAACGTCCCTTCCAAGGAGCAAACATCTTTTAATTTCAAGACTGCAGTCACCATTCACAGTGATTTTGGAGCCCAAGAAAATAAAATCTGTTATTGTTTTATCTATTTGCCATGAAGTGATGGGACTGTATGCCATAATGTTAGTTGTTTGAAAGTTGAGTTTCAAGCCAACTTTTTCACTTTCCTCTTTCACCCTCATCCAAAGACTTTTTAGNTTTATCTATTTGCCATGAAGTGATGGGACTGTATGCCATAATGTTAGTTGTTTGAAAGTTGAGTTTCAAGCCAACTTTTTCACTTTCCTCTTTCACCCTCATCCAAAGACTTTTTAGTTCCTCTTCACTTTCTGCCATCAGAGTGGTATCATCAGCATATCTGAGGTTGTTTATATTTCTCCCAGAAATCAGGATTCCAGATTCTGATCCATTCAGCTGGGCATTTCGCATGATGTACTCTGTATAGAAATTAAATAAGAGGGTGATGATATATAGCCTTGCCATACTCCTTTCCCAGTTTGGAACCAGTCCCTTGTTCCACGTCTGTTCTAATTGTTGCTCCTTGACCTGCATACAGGCTTCTCAGGAGACAGGTAAGGTGGTCTAGTAGTCCATCTCTTTAATAATTTTCCACAGTTTTTTATGATCCACACAGTGAAAGGCTTTAGCATAGTCAAAGACTGAGTTAATGAGATATGGCCACTGCTTCAGGAAATATACAGTCTTCTAGGGCAGGGGTTGGGAAACTGTTTCTGTATTAGGCCAGACAGAAAATTTTCAAGGTTTTCTGAGTCATACATTCTACATTACAGCTAATTCAGCTCTCCCATAATAGCACTAAATAGCCNTGCAAGGAGATCCAACCAGTCCATTCTGAAGGAGATCAGCTCTGGGATTTCTTTGGAAGGAATGATGCTGAAGCTGAAACTCCAGTACTTTGGCCACCTCATGTGAAGAGTTGACTCACTGGAAAAGACTCTGATGCTGGGAGAGATTAGGGGCAGGAGGAGAAGGGGACGACAGAGGATGAGATGGCTGAATGGCTATTGCTATACACTGTGTTCATTTTCCTTTAGTTTTCTACCATTTTCTTGTTGGTATGTACATTATAGACATGAATCCTTTTCTGTTATAGCCATTGCAAATATATACCTCTGATATGTCACCTCTGTGAATTTTATTCATGGAGTCCTTTGTTGAATGAAAAATCTTATTTTGATATAATCCAATTTATCATAGTTTGTCCAATGATTTAAACTATTATAAATTACTGACTGTATTCCCTATGCTGTCCATCATATTTCAGGACTTATTTTGTAACTGCAAATTCATACCTCTTAATCTCACTCACCTATTTCTCCCAACCTCCCACTCATCTTCCAATCGCTGGTGGTTTTTTTTTTTTCCTCTTTATCTGTGAGTCAGTGTCTGTTCTTGCTTCACCGGTTTGTTTCTTTGTTTTAGATTCCACATATAAGTAAAATCATACAGCATTTGTTTTCCTTTCTCTGGCTTATTTTACTTGGCATAATATCCTCTAGGTCTAGCTATATTGTCACAAATGACAGAATTTCATTCTTTTTTATGGTTGAGTAATATTTCATTTTGTATATATATGTATGGTTTATACTATATCTTCATTATTCTTTCATCTGTTTATTAGAACTTAAGGTACTGCTGTATCTTGGCTCCTGTAAGTAATGCTGCAATTAATATAGGTATACATATATCTTTTTGAATTAATGTTTGTTTGTTTGTTTTCTTTCAGTAAACATCCAGAAGTGGAATTGCTGTATTGGGTAGTAATATTTTTAATTTTTTGAGGAAACTTCACACTGTTTTCCATAGGGCTGCACCAATTTACATTCCTACTGACTGAAACTTCATTGAGAGTTCTTTTTTCTCCCTATCCTTGCCAATAATTGCTATTTGTTGTCTGTCTGATTATCACCATTCTGACAGGCTACATGAGGTGAGGTGATATTCTGGTTTTCAATTTCATTTCTCTGATGATTAATGATGTTGGGCATCTTTTCTTGTGTTTCTTGGCCATCTGTATTTCTTCTTTGGACAAATGTCTATTCATATCCTATGACCATTTTTTAATAGAACTTAAAAAAATATTGAATTGTGTGATTTCTCTATATATCTTGGATAGTAACCCCTTATCTAGTGTATTGTTTGCAAGTATTTTCTCTCATTCAGTAGGTTGTCTTTTTAGTTGATGATTTCCTTCCTTGTGAAAAAGTTTTTTAGTTTGATGTAATCCCATTTGTTCAATTTTGCTTTTGTCTCTCTTGTCTGAGAAGATAGACACACAAAAATATTTCTGAGACTAATGTCAAAGAGTGTACTGTCTATGTTTTCTCCTAGAGTCTTATGGTTTTAGGTCTTATATTTAAGTCTTTAACCCATTTAAAGTTTGGTTTTGTATATGGTATAAGGAAGTTGTCCACTTTAACTCTTTTGCCTATAGCTTTCCAATTTTCTCAACACCATTTATTGAAGAGAGTGTCTTTTCCCCATTGTATATTCTTTCCTCTTTTCTCATAGATTAATTGACCATAGATACGTGAGTTTATTTCTGGGCTTTCTGTTCCTTTCCACTGAAGTGTGTGTGTGTGTGTGTGTGTGTGTGTGTGTGTGCGTGCGTGCACGCCTGCCTGTACCATACTGTTTTGATTATTGTAGCCGTGTAGCATAGTTTGAAATCAGGGTGCATGATACCTCTAGCTTTGTTTATCTTTATTAAGATTGCTTTGGTTGTTTAGAGTCTTTTGTGATTCCATATACATTTAAAAGTTTCTTGTTATAGTTCTGTGAAAAATGCCATTAGTATTTTGAAAGGAATTGCATAGAGTCTGTAGATTTCTTTTGGTGTGTAGACATTTTAACAATATAATTCCTTTCTTTAGTGAGCACAGCATATCTTTCCATTTATTTGTGTCATCTTCAACTTCTTTCTGGAGAAGGCAATGGCACCCCACTCCAGGACTCTTGCCTGGGAAATCCCATGGGTGGAGGAGCCGGGTAGGCTACAGTCCATGGGATTGTGAAGAGTCGGACATGACTGAGCGACTTCACTTTCAGTTTTCACTGTCATGCATTGGAGAAGGAAATGGCAACCCACTCCAGTGTTCTTGCCTGGAGAATCCCAGGGACGGGGAGCCTGGTGGGCTGCCATCTTATGGAGTCGCACAGAGTCAGACATGACTGACTGACTTAGCAACAGCAGCAGCAGCAGCAACTTCTTTCATCAGCATCTCCTTGGTATTTTTATTCCCAGGTATTTTTTTTTTTTCTTTTTGGTGCAATAGTAAATTGCACCAAAGGATTGTTTTTAAATTTCTCTTTCTGATAATTCTTCATTAGTGTATAGAAATGTCACAGATTTCTATATATTTTATTTTGTATCCTGAATCTTTACTGAATTCATTTATTAGTATTAATAGTTGAAGAGTGGGAGCTTAGGGGCTTTCTATATAGTATCATGCCATTTGTAAATAGTGAGTTTTGCTTCTATCCTCCATGCTGGATGCCTTTTATCTCTCTCTCTTGCTCTCATTTTTTTTTTTTTTTTGGTCTGATCACTGCAGCTATTACTTCCAATGTGTGTGATCAGTCGCTTCAGTTGTGTCTGATTCTGTGACTGCATGGACCACAGCCCACCAGGCTCCTCTGTCCTTGGCATTTTCCTGGCAAGAATTCTAGAGCGGGTTGCCACGCTCTCCTCTAGGGGATCTCCTTCATTGCAGGTGGATTCTTTACTGCTGAGCCATGGGGGAAGCCCAATACTATGTTGAATCAAAGTGGCAATGGTTGGCACACTTGTGTTGTTGATCTTACAGTAAATGCTTTCAGCTTTTCACTACTGAGTAAGTTAGCTGTGAGTTTGTCATATATGGCCTTTGTTATGTTGACATGTTTTCTCTATAGTTAGCTATTTATAGCATGATATATGCCATATAAATTTTGAGTAATTTCTTAAAGTTCCATGAAACATTTACCTGAAATTTTGATTAGGTTTACTTTGAGCTTAGAGATACATTTTGGAGCACTGACATCTTTATATTAAATTGTCCAATCCAAAGCATGAAATGTATTTTTAGTTCAGATAATCTTTAGTGTTTTATTTGGAGTTTTCACATATTCTCCATATTTTTAAAATAAATATCTGTCAAACATATGTTATATGCCAGATAATCTGGGTGTTGTGGATCCAACAATGAAAAGCATACAGAAATATCTGCCTTCTTGGACATTGTGGTGGTGGTTTAGTCGCTAAATTGTGTCTGACTGTTATGTTTTACTTAAAGGAAAATAAGACAGTAAATATAGGAAATAAACAATCAATACAGTGTGTCATAATTACTATGGAGAAAAATAAAATGGGGAAAGTAGATAAAGAACACAGGAGGATTGAAAGTATTGGGAGAGAGTGCCATAGAAATCATGTATATACTCTGCTGAGAAATTCCTAATTACTTTATAATTTATAATTCCTAAATACTTCATAATTATTATATGGGGTATTTTATTTTACTTTTTAAGTTGGTTATTGCTTGCATACAAAAATGCTATTGATTTCTGTAAGATGGTCTTGATCTAGTTCTCTTTTGTGACTATTGAAAAAATGTTCCTGGTTTATAGTCATATTGTCTATAAATAGTGATAGTTTTTATAATCTTTTATCCATCTTAATCTATTTCCTTTTCTTGTATCATAGTCTAAAACCTCTAAGGTCATATGAAAAAAATAGCCATGATGGCTGGTATTCTTTCTTGTTCCTGATCTAAAGGCAGGAATCTGCAGATTCTCCATTAAATACAATATTCTCTGTAGATTTAGGGTATTTAATTTGAATTAAGTTAAGTTTTTAAGTTTGAAATATATTAAAATAAAGGATTTAGCTTCCCTGGAATATATCAAAGCATATCATAAGGCAACTGCAATTAAAATTATAGTATTGGTGTAGAAAAAGACGTGTCAATAAATCAACATACAAACTCAAAAGAAACCTTTGTCATGGGAATTTAGTGTATCATAATTGTGTAATTAATTTAGAAAATATGTATGATATTGGGAAAAATTGCAACCTTAGTAGGAAAAATAGCTCATCTTTCCCATTGTACGTAAAAATGATCAATTCTTAATATATGGAGGTGAAGAAGTTCACTTTACAAATGATTTTATGTTCATTCCTGTTTAAATCTAAAGTATATAATGGTAAGAGAATAAGAAACGAAGCAATAAATCCACAAAGCAGAATAAAGCAATAAATCCACAAAGGAGAATAAATAAATTAATATATTTTATAAAGCATAAAGGACAATAAATAAATTAATATATTTTATAAGAAATGCCAGGAACATTTTAGAAGCTAGAGAGCAAATTCTTTCTTATCTTTCTAAGGTCCAGAGATAACATAGGCTGTATGACCCTTTCCATTTCAGCAGTGCCCACATAGGCAGCCATCTGTAGGTAGGCTGTCTATTCTTTTTAAAAAGTGGATCTCAGGCTGGGAGAAGACACTATTTATACCAGCTCTCAAGCCCTTCACAGGGCAATGCCACCTAACCAAGCAGAGGGTGAGAACAGACTGGTTACAGTCACTTAGATGAGGCACGGGGTGGAAATCTCCCCTGCTACCCTTGGGAAAGGGAAAATGGGGAATAGAAGTTTCACTGCACAATGCTTAGCATCCTCACTAGAGTATTTTTAACAGAGGGTAGTGGTGTTTTATGAAAGATTCTGAGCACTAAAAGTCCCTAAGTACAAAATAACATATGGAAGATCATCTTCCTTAAAGTGAAGGGAAAGGCAAAAGTTCGAAGGTTACAGAGTGTGATGGTAGAATTACAGACTTGGACTGTGTGTGTGCTCAGTCATGTCCAACTCATTGCAACCCCCTGGACTGTACCCCGCCAAGCTCCTCTGTCCATGGAATTTTCCAGGCAAGAAAACTGGAGTGGTTTGCCATTTCCTACTCCAGAGGATCTTCCTGACTCACGGATCAGATCCATGTCTCTTGAGTCTCCTGCACTGGCAGGCAGATTCTCTACCAGTGAGCAACCTGGGAAGGCTGGATAGCAGCCCAATAATAACAGCTGTCAGGTGTTGGCATAAAAAATGTCTCCTTGCCTGACCTCAGATTAGGTGACGTACCACAGAGCACCCAATGGTCCCCTGCATTGCTGATCTAGGAGTTATTGCTCAAAGGGATGTGGTGATGGGTGAATTGGAATGGGGAAGTTATTATGTAACTCCCTGTGGTCCTACAGTTCAGTCAGTTCAGTTGTTCAGTCACATCTAACTCTTTGTGACCCCATGGATCCATGGTCCTAATGTGGGATAAAAATCCCAACAATCCAAAGGGGCTTCCCTGGTGGTTCAGTGGTAAAGAATCTGCCTCAATGCAGGAGCCTCAGGAGATGTGGGTTCGATCCCCAGGTCAGGAAGATCCCCTAGAGAAGAGAATGGCAACCCACTCCAGTATTCTTGCCTGGAGAATCCCGTGGACAGAGGAGCCTCATGGGCTACAATTCATGGGGTTGCAAAGAGTTGAACATGACCAAAGTGACTTAGCACGGATGCATGTACAATCCAAAGCTGGTATCACTGAAGACTCATATTCCCCTGAGAAATTAAAGTTTGGTGAGTTCTTTTTCATGCTCCAGAGACAAGGAAACAAAATTTTCACTTGCAAAGTTGAAATGTAGGTTAGGGTGTTAGATGCAAAAGTGACCAGGCAGAGGGAGAGGAAAATTAAAAGAAATCTAATAAGCAAAAAATAATTGGCCCCTTGAGATTTCATCACTAAGTTATAGAAAGTTACCTGTTCCAACTGCACTTGCTTCAAACTCCACAACTCTCCCAGCCCTGCCATCTTTCTGAGGCACAGGAGGGCCCCCTCCATTCTCATGCAGAGGTAACTCATGCATTTCCAGTCTTTCCTCAGCACTTATTTAGCAACATAAACTGTGGAACTAGCTTCCTGTAATCCATGACTTCTGTATTCTTCAAGTCTCAGAGTATAGTTAGTGGCTTGATATAGTTGTCCTCTGGTAGAAGTTCATCCTAAAAATTATGTTCTGTCTATTTAAATTATGTTTGTGCGTGTACAGCTAAGTAGGTTTGAAAAGAAGTTTGAGAACAGTTTATGCATGACTGAGTGTGTTTATGTGTGGGTTCCAAAGGGACCATAATGAAAAGCGATCCTATAAGTGGAAAGAATTCTGGGCTCTCCTCCACCTGTGTAATGATTTTAGCTTAATTACATGACTACTCAAAATTTTACCTCTGGCTTTGGAATGATTACCAAGCGACCTGGAAATGTAGTCCACTTTTCATATTAGTGTGATAGTAACCATTTACATGAACAGTGGGGGATATGCTGGTTCCGTTTATAAGCACTCACCACTACACAGAAGAGATTCTGAGTTTCCCATGCGAGTCAGCTCAGAAGGGAAGGGACAAATTTTCCCAATCAGATGAAATTCATACCCTCAGACCAGGACCCTTCATCATGTCTCACCTCTTACTTTTTAAGGATATTCTTTTGTCTAGAGAAAACTATTCTTAGGTTTGAAACTTTGAAAGCTAATTTTTAAAAAATTAAGCAATTGATTTGTTCATTTCTGATATTGGATCATTTTTATTCCCTTATATTTCATATTCAGAGCTCTTAGTTTTCTCTTAGAAGAGGAAGAAAGGACTTCCTGCCATGGACCCACTATAAGACACTGTTTATCACCATATCAGACACAGAGTAGAAGATGATCACCTTTTCAAGTTTATGAAAGAGATCTTTTCACGTACTTCAAGAGTAGAGTCTCTAATGGGGAGATGTGCTGTCTTTCTCTTCCTTATGTTGCTGAAGTGGCTTGAAGGCCAGATCTCAACCACAGGTAAATGAGAGGGACCTACTCTGGCCCACCAGGACTCCGAAGTAAATGGGCTCCAAAGTAGGAAACAGGATCTCATTTAATCTCCTTGATATGTTTCCTGATTTTCATGTTCGGTGCATCCATAGCCTTTTTAAAAATGACTGTCATGTGCTATACACAGGGTCTGCTGTGTATAGGAGCAGCATAATGGATGTGCCCTAGCTTGTCAGATAATCCTACTTATCTGCTGACTCTTCCGTTGTCTAGTCACTTCAGCTCTTTTTCCCATCTGTAAAACAGAGTTAATAAGCCAAAGCTTACAGTGTTGTTGTGAAGACATATTTTTGTTGCTTAGTCATTGTGTCTGACTCCTTGTCACCCCATGGACTGTAACCCTCCAGGCTCCTCTCTTTGTGAGATTTCCCAGGCAAGAAGTACTGAAGTGAGTTGCCATTTCCTTCTCCAGGGGATCTTCCTGACCCAGGGATGTAACCTGTGTCTCTCGTGTTTCCTGCATTGGCAGGCAGATTCTTTACCACTTGCACCACCTGGGAAGCCCCATATATGAGGTATTTAGTATAATGACTAGTACAGAGTAAGTGTTCAGCAAATAAAAATAAATAAATTTAATTATGGTTCTTGTTTTTCTTTTACCATCTTTCCCACTCCAGTGGATTTCTGCGCTTTGGCTGTGCAAAAGTGTTTCAGTGAAGAATATCACTTATATCTTTAAATATTGTGCATTTTTTGCCAGTGTTGAAGGTGAGTGTCTTGTTCCAATCAATTTGATGTAAGTGACAGAAAGGTTTCAGTGCAAAGACTTGAAAGTGGTATCTTTGTTCAGTCATCATTTCTAATACTTTCTGTGTGCTATTCAACTTCGGAAAGTTTTCTTTTTAATAAATTCCTTGACATTTTGGACCTTATTCATAAAGCAATTCTAAATCCTGAATATTTTATAGTTAACCGTATAAAAATAAACTATAATAGCAAGACCTCCAGCCATCTGTGTTGTAAGTGGTGTGATCTGTAACAATCATTCTAAAAGTTTTTATGCTAAAACTGGAAACTTTTAATAAATGTAATCTGCTGTCCATCTGCTGTTTGAATAGTAAATAAGCCATTGTAATAATGACCCTCATGTGGAATTTTCTGGTACTATCACAGGAGTATCTCAGAGACCTCAGACTCTCACCTGCACATTTTAGTTATGGATACATTTCTTTCTTTAAGTAGGAAACATAAAATAAGTTTTGACTTGGGATTAAAAAAACTGTTACTGTCTCTGTTACCATGTTCTATAATTAAGACCTGATTTTCTACCCTTCTGCCTTCACTGGTGAGGAGTGATTCCTGTCATATTGGTGAATGAATGAGTTGTCCTTTCCTCGAGAAAACATTGTTATTAAGTAATAACATGATGGGCTTCCCTGATGTCTCAGAGGTAAAAAATCTACTTGCAATGCAGAAGACACAGTTTCAAACCCTTGGCCAGGAAGATCCCCTGGAGGAGGGCATGGCAACCCACTCCAATATTCTTGCTTGGAGAAGCCCATGGACAGAGGAGCCTGGTGGGCTATAGTCCATAGGGTCACAAAGAGTTGGGCACGACTGAAGTGACTGAGCATGCACACACGATAACATGACATCATTAAACACGTTAGTAAATTACCCTTGGAGGACATAAGAGATACACTTTAACAGGTATGTCTACCTTCTCTTCATTTAACACCTGATTCTTGAAGTTGGCCATCGTGGGTTGACATGCCCACCTGGGCCACTGGCGTGAGGTAGGTGAAGATGAGACCTTCCACCTGACACTCTCAGATTAAAAGGGCAAATTATAGAAAACACACTCAAAATCCCTTGGTAATAAGTATGAGAATATTACTTAAAACATTCAGGACTTCATGAATGCATTCCATTGAGGAGGGGTGAGTACAGTTGTGTCTGAGACATCCAGAGAGTAAACAAAACCAAAGAGTTAAATGGTACTGAACATCATGTGGAATTCAGAAGAAGATCTTTCATGTGGGCTAAGAACTTTCTCACCAGAAAGACAGTAATTATCCCCTCTAATAACTACTAAGTTAACTAGAATTTTAAATCTAAACACTTCATTAATTTCCTTCCTCCATTTAAGAGTAGATATTTGAGAGAAAACTTACGTTCTAATAAATTGAATTTCAAGAATGTAACCTTTTTTTTCCCCTTGATTTCCAGCTGCACAACTGGGTACCATTACATTCTTCCTCTACAGATAACGTTAAGTAGAGTTTGGATGATGATCTGGCTGAGACAGTCAGGGAGAATTTTAAGTTCAAATGAGTAGGTTCTCCATGTGGTACGAAAGCCACCTTCCAATTCTGAGTTTCTTTAATTCATCATTTTGACATCTTTAGTTCAGTTCTTAGAAATTAAATGGGTCAGGGGAATAAAACGCAGACATGGATGAGTGAGTTCATTCTGCTGGGGCTGTCCAGCAACTGGGGGACTCAAGTCTCCCTCTTTGTCTTGTTCTTGGCCATGTACTTGGTGACGATTGTGGGAAATGTCCTCATCCTTCTTCTGATCAGACTGGACAGCAGGCTTCATACCCCCATGTATTTCTTCCTTAGTGTTTTATCTCTTGTGGACCTTTGTTACTCAAGCAGTATTGTCCCTCAAATGCTGGTCCACCTGCTCTCAGTCCAGAAGTCCATCCCATTCTACAGCTGTCTGATCCAGCTCTCTACATCCCTGGCACTGGCTGCGTCCGAGTTCCTATTGCTGGGGGCCATGGCCTATGACCGCTATGTAGCAGTGTGCTACCCACTCCACTACACGGTCATCATGCATGGAGGACTGTGTCTGGGACTGGCTGTGGGCTGCTTGGTGGCCGGTTTCACGAATTCACTGATGGAGACGGTCATCACCTTTCGGCTTCCCCTGTGTCACAATGTTATTAATCACTTTGGTTGTGAGACCCTGGCAGTGCTGCGGCTAGCCTGTGTGGATATCTCTTTCAACAAGGTCATGGTGGCCATCTCAGGGTTTCTGATGATCAT
This sequence comes from Raphicerus campestris, assembly GCA_006410735.1. Lineage (NCBI taxonomy): Eukaryota > Metazoa > Chordata > Mammalia > Artiodactyla > Bovidae > Raphicerus > Raphicerus campestris. Next base: position 166,713 of record SJYW01055861.1, on the reverse strand, counting down.
GCTTCCCTTTTCCCTGGTTCTGTTTTCCTATGGTCGTATAGTTGCTGCCATTCTGCACATTCGTTCTGCTCAGGGACGTAGCAAAGCATTTGGGACGTGTGCCTCTCACCTCACTGTGGTTTCCATGTGCTTTGGAACAGCCATCTTCACCTACCTGGGGCCACGGTCCGCCTACTCAGTGGAAGGGGAGAAGATGGTTGCTCTGTTCTATGCTGTAGTGGCCCCTATGTTGAACCCCTTGATTTACAGCTTGAGAAATAAAGAAATTATGGCTGCTCTCAGTAAACTTTTAGAGAAATTCAGAGACAAAGGGTAAAGACTATAAGAACTTCTTGTTATCTATCATCAAAATCAAAAAGAAGATCAGATAAGTGAAAGTGGGACTGCCACATTTACACTAAAGAAGATTCTTATGCTCAGATCTTGGACTTCAAGTGAAGAATTTCTCCACATAATTAATGGATTGCTTCATGTAGGCCAATACCAGGTAATTTACATACCGGTGATTCATGAAAGGGCCTTTTCTTAGATCATCTTATCTCAGGTATCCAGGAGTATTTAGGACTCTTCTCCCATTTTTACATTTTATTAGCCTGTCAATGTTTAAAGGAATAATGCATGGCTTCATCAACAGAACTGGTTTGTGGATTGAATGGATAGATGAATTCTGACAATTAGGCCTACTTACGCTTTTGTGGACTAGAAGAGAGAGTGTCTGTTTCTCTTTCTACATGACAGTACTCCAATTGTTTTTAGAACAGCTTGGTTTCCTCCAAATGGTTTTTTTCAACTCCTTTAAAAAATAACATCAATTTTGGAGCTTTCGATACTCTCTATGCCTAAATCTAGACTGTGATATTATATTCTGAAATAAATAATATATGACAGAATATTTGTTCAGACCATTATGCTGGATCTTATTTGTTTTGAAGATGAGAAATCTGTGGCTTCACTATAGTCTTTTTTATTGTGGTAAAACATACAATATATAACATAAAATTTGCCATTTTAGTCATTTTTAAGTGTGTACTTCAATGGCATTAATTACATTCACAATGTTGTGCAAACATCACCACTATCTATTTCCAAAATTATTCATTACCATAGTCTTTTAGTCAACTAATTTTCAAAGACCTGGTTCCTATAAACTGGTTACAAAGATTCCACACCCACTGTACTCATTTTCTCTTAAACTTAAACAAAGGTATGTGCATTTTGTTTTGCTAATCATTACTGATTTTCACACACCAACCTGCCTAGATTATTTTGAATTTTGATTCTCCAGTTCATTCCATTTGTTTACTTTGTCTTTCTGTTGATATAATAAATGGAAGAAGTTATAAAAATAAATACCAAATAGTACATATCAATTATATGTCACTGCAAACTTGGGGAGAAGGGGTGCAGACTATCTTATCATTGGAATCATACAGTTTACAGCCTTTTCATATTGGCTTCACTTAGTAATTCGCATTTAAGTTCCTTCATGTCTTTTCATGGCTTAATCATTCATTTCTTTTTGGAACTGAATAATATTCTATCGTCTGCATGTACCCCAGTTTATTCATTCATCTACTGAAGGACTTTTTGTCTGCTTCTTATTTTCAGTAATTATGAATAAAGCTGATTATAAACATTTGTGTGCAGGTTTTGTGTGGACATATTTTTGACTCCTTCAGGACTCCTTTAGGTAAATACCAAGTAACATGATTGTTGGATCGTATGGTAAAAGTATGTTTTGCTTTGTAGAAAACCATCAAACTGTCTTCCAAAGTGGCTGTACCACTTGGCATTCCCACAAACAGTGAATGAGAGTTTCTATTGCTCCATATTTCTCCAGCATTCTCTAGTGTTTTGGATTTTGGCTGTTCTAATAGTGTGTAGTGGTATTTGATTATTGACTTAATTTATATTTCCCTGATGACACGTGATATAGAGTATCTTCTCATATGTGTGTATTAATACTAGTTCAGACTCTTCCAGAATACAGAAAAGGATTATTTTATGAAGTCAGGATTACGCTTACACCAAACCAAGCCAAGACATTATAGAAAGGAAACCATAGATCAATAACAGTCATGAACAGCCACACAAATTTCTAAAAATATTGCCAAATAAAGTCCCATACTTTGCAAAAATATAATAGCTTATATTTTAATTTACTTCCACATCTTAAAATAAATCAATGTATATATTTCCTTGTATCAAGAGAATAAAAGGGAAAAACAATTCAGCACTTCAATAGGTGGCAAAAAGTATTAATGTTAATAAAAAAATCTTTGCAAACTAGGTATAGAAGGAAACTTCTTAACCCAATAAAATGTATATACAAATAACTTACAGCTGACATCAATATTTATTAGCAAAAAACAGAATCATTTTCTCTTTGAGATTGAGAACAATCCTTAATGTCCATGATCATTAGTTTCCTTATCTGGAAATTCTGGCCAAAGTGATAAGGCCAGAAAAAGAAATGAAAGGAATGCTAATTAGAAAGAAACAAATAGAATCATTTTTGTTCTCAGGCAGCATTATTATTTACATTTAAAATCTCTAGGAGTATACAGCAAAGATCTTGGAATTAATAAGGGAATCTGGCAAGGTTGAAAGATGCAAAAATTATATGTAAAGTATGAGTGTGTGCATGTAGGCAAGCTAAATCTCTTCAGCTGTGTCCTACTGTGTGTGACCCTATGGACTGTATCTTGCCAGGCTCCTCTGTGCATGGGATACTACAGACAGGAATACAGGAGCAGTTTGCCATGTCTTCCTCCAAGGGATCTTCCTGACATAGGGATCAAACCCACATCTCTTATGTCTCCTGCACTGCAGGTGGATTCTTTACTACTGAGCCACTGGGGGAGCCCACATTTATGTATCAGTTCAGTTTAGTTCAGTCACTCAATCATGTCTGACTCTTTGCAACCCCATGAATCACAGCACACCAGGCCTCCCTGTCCATCACCAATTCCTGGAGTTCACGCAAACTCATGTGCATTGAGTTGGTGATGCCATGCAGCCATCTCATCCTCTGTCGTCCCCTTCTCCTCCTGCCCCCAATACCTCCCAGCATCAGATTCTTTTCCAGTGAGTCAACTCTTCACATGAAGTGGCCAAAGTATTGGAGTTTCAGCCTCAGCATCACTCCTTCCAATGAATACCCCGGACTGGTCTCCTTTAGGATGGACTGATTGGATCTCATTGCAGTCTCAAGAGTCTTCCCCAACACCACAGTTCAAAAGCATCAATTCTTAGGCTATTAGCTTTCTTCACAGTCCAACTCTCACATCCATATGTGACCACTAGAAAAACCATAGCCTTTACTAGACGGACCTTTGTTGACAAAAAAAATCTCTGCTTTTGAATATGCTATCTAGATTGGTCATAACTTTCCTTCCAAGAAGTAAGCATCTTTTAATTTCATGGCTGCAATCACCATCTGCAGTGATTGTGGAGCCCCAAAATGTAAAATCTGGCATTGTTTCCATTGTTTCCCCATCTATTTCCCATGAAGTGATGGGACCAGATGCCATGATCTTCGTTTTCTGAATGTTGAGCTTTAAGCCAACTTTTCCACTCTCCTCTTTCACTTTCATCAAGAGGCTTTTAGTTCCTCTTCACTTTCTGCCATAAGGGTGGTGTCATCTGCATATCTGAGGTTATTGATATTTCTCCCAGCAATCTTGATTCTAGCTTGTGCTTCTTCCAGCCCAGCATTTCTCATGATGTACTCTGCATAGAAGTTAAATAAACAGAATGACAATATACAGCCTTGACATACTCCTTTTCCTATTTGGAACCAATCTGTTGTTCCATGTCCAGTTCTAACTGTTGCTTCCAGACCTGCATATAGGTTTCTCAAGAGGCAGGTCAGGTGGTCTGGTATTACCATCTCTTTCAGAATTTTCCACTGTTTATTGTGATCCACACAGTTAAAGGCTTTGGCATAGTCAATAAAGCAAAAATAGATGTTTTTCTGGAACTCTCTTGCTTTTTTGATGACGCAGCAGATGTTGGCAATTTGATCTCTGGTTCCTCTGCCGTTTATAAAACCAGCTTGAACATCTGGAAGTTCACAGTTCAGGTATTGCTGAAACGTGGCTTGGAGAATTTTGAGCATCACTTTACTAGTGTGTGAGATGAGTGCAATTGTGTGGTAGTTTGAACATTCTTGGGCTTCCCTGGTGGTTCAGAGGTTAAAGTGTTTGCCTGCAAGGCAGGAGACCTGAGTTCAATCCCTGGGTCAGGAGGATCCCCTGGAGAAGGAAATGTCAACCCACTCCAGTATTCTTGCCTGGAGAATTCCATGGACAGAGGAGCCTGGTAGGTTACAGTCCATGGGGTTGCAAAGAGTTGGGCATGACTGAGCGACTTCACTTTCACTTTCACTTTGAGCATTCTTTGGCATTGCCTTTCTTTGGAATTGGAATGAAAACTGACCTTTTCCAGTCCTGTGGCCACTGCTGAGTTTTCCAAATTTGCTGGCATATTGAGTGCAGCACTTTCACAGCATCATCTTTCAGGAT